>PVKE010012215.1:0-38728 GCA_004027555.1 Craseonycteris thonglongyai
CTTTTCTGGAGGACTTTTTATATATATACATATAATAGAAGCACCTATTTTAAAAATGATTGAGCTGCTGATCACGCACAGCACTGAACAATTTAAAATTACTAAAATGCTTAAAATTTTATCAATGCTTTAAGTTCTGGATTAAATTTGCGATTCTATGTAGAAAATAAAAACCACACAACCATTTTATATCCTCGTCTCCATTCATTATTAAAATCGGAATTTTGACTTGGATGATTTAAGCCTCCTGCTCTATAAAAGGCACTGCCTTTCTTAAATAGTCAAACTTTATGCAGAAGCAAACCTCTGATTTCAGGTTTTCATTTAGCTCTTGTGGTGGCTATTTATAGCAAAGTAATTCAGAATCAAAATCGCCTCTTCCTTAGCAGACAATGCATCTTGAAAATATTTGTTAAAATTGTTTAGATCTAGGAGAAATAGGCCAAGGAGATTTTAGTCCTCACTATTCACTAAATCCAAAATTGAATCCAAAACAATTTCCAGCTAATGAGAAATCTTTTCTATCGTTTTGTTTTGTTGTTTTTTTTTTTTTGAATCATCAAGAAAAAAAATACACATTAGTTGCTTTGTTCCTAGAAAGTAAGCCATTATTTAAAAATCACACAATACAAAGTAGACCCCTGGCATTTTCCTGGTGACTTCAGGTTAGGCAAACAGGGTCATGGAAGGTGGCTGAAGATTTAGGTGCCCCTTCCCTGCTCTGGCAGGCTAAGGGAAAACACACCTGGACTGTCTGACCATTTTCTGATATTTACTGACTAAAAAATCATAGGTGAGAAGCCCTTTGGGAAAAAAATAAGTCCTTTAAGCATTTCAGTTTGTTTGTTTGTCTGTTTTTGCTATATTTTCATATTGATAATTTCAAAGAAACACCAAAGTGAAGAAAATAATATAATGAACCTCTCTGTATTCATCACTCAGTAGCAACATTAAATTTATGCCTATCCACTTCCCCAAGTTGTCTTAAAGAAAATTCCAGATATCATACCATTCATCTGTAAATATTTATAACATGCTATTAAAAACTGAAGTTTTTCTAACACAAGCACAATACAATACTGCACCTGCACAAAAAGCACAAGAATCCAAATGTCACCAAATATCTAGTATGTATTTATAATTTCGTAAGTACCTTATTATTTTTGCAGCTTATTTTAAATCAGGGTCCCAATTAGAATCAAACATTATGATTAATTGCTATATCTCTTAAGTGCTTTTTTAATTCATAAAGCTCCCAATCATTTATTTTTTCCCTTTGCACCTTTTTACTGAATAATCTAGGTTGTTTTCAGTGTTGATTTGGCTGATTCTATCCCTGTGACATCAAAGAACATGTCTACCTATCCACTGTGTTTCCTATAAAGAGGTAGTTATATTCTGGAGGCTTGATCAGATGCAGGCTCAATATTTTTGGCTCAAAACCACTTCATAGGTGGTGGTGTGAATTTCCTCTAGGAAATACAAATATCTGCTAGTCTCCCTTTTTATGTTTGCAACAATTGATGGCATTGCCTATGTCCATCCAAAAGTAGGGGTTGCAAATTTATGATATTCTAATTCTATCATTTCTTCATCATTTATTAACTGTGACAAGAAACTTCCTTCATCAACTATGTGATTATCTCACTCTGGGCTCCTTAAAAGAAAGAAAGGATAAATGTTCACTCTTTTCCCTTCATTTATCAGTTTCTAGCATAATGAACTGGCCTCTATCATCTTAGAAAGGTGAGCAGTAAGTAATTTTGTTTTTCCTTATCATTTTGAATTTATGAACTGAAACACATTTTGTGTTTCAATCCACTGAAATTACTAATCTTGTTTTGATACTCAAGTTGTCTCTTCTTTGGTCTATTGATGTTGGTACCTCTAAATGACATGACCCTAATAGCACCAAGTAACTTTCTTGCTTTTTGATAAGATGGAATTTTACATATTTACCTGGTATACTTCCTGCCCACAGATGAAATCAACCATTTTCCCAAGGAGGTTTGGTTGCATTTTCTGAGAAATAGTAATTAGAGACCATAATCTATTTGCTAAGGAAGCTCAATGCTACTGAGTTGGTAAGTCTTTCTAGGCATTTTCAACAGACACAGAGAGAATATACTCATTTTTAAGATAAAATAATAATAAATTCATATTGATAATTCTTCCAATTTTGAGCTTTAGCAGTTTAAGTTAACCTCATTGATCTTGCAACTATTTTTTCTCTCTTCCACACATTATGATCCTAAAGTCTCCTCAAAGCTAACACAATCACTTGTTTGCTTCATGTCTCAATACATACAGCAATAGCAATGACAATAATAATATCAATGTTACTTCTATCAATAGAATTACTAAAAACAGTTTAAGATTTTCCTTTCAACTTATTTTAATTGCTGTTACAGTACATGCTACCTAGGATGTGACCAAATTGTTATGTTTTTGAAGTCTTTGAGGATAGTTCTTCTCTGCAGTTATACCATTGCCTGAGTACACATTTAGGTTCAATTGTTTCTCTGAATTTTGAATGTTGAAATTGCCTTTTTATTTAGTTTCATTTTCTAATGTACAAAACAATGTTGATTTTTTTAAAGTCTATTTTTCTGTCCAGTTTCCTTGTGCTTTTCCCATACGTCTTACTTTATTTAGGTCACTATCAAATCATGTTTTCTACAAATGGCTACAACAATATTTTTAGTTGTACATGCCCTTCCCAACTTTACCACTTGTTCACTAACCAGTGAAATCTGTTCCCTCCTCAACTCACTAGAATCTGGGTGGGCTTTACAACTGTCTCAAAAAGTGGAATGTGGCAAAAGTGACACTGTGTGACTTCTGAGACGAATCATAAAAGGTAAGACAGATGAACCTGCCTCTCTGAGCAAACATATAAGACCAGCTATCCAGAAGTCTCCACGTTGGAAAGACCACAGAGAGAAAGAAAGATGCTTGGGGAGGCCCAGTTCTTCCGCCCCCACCCTTAGCTTGAGTCTTCGTACTCCAGACCAGGCATGTGTGTGAGCAAGCTCCTAGATGATCCAGATGATTCCAGCATCAGCCATTCACTGCAAACATGACTGAGACCCACTTCGTTGAGCCCAGACATAGACTATAAGAGATATTAGTGTTGACACTTTAGCCATTAATTCTGTTAACAGAAATAGATTGTTGGAACAGTAACTTTATTTATATATATATATATATATATATATATACATACACATACATACATACATACATACATACACACACACTATGGTTTAACCCACCCTTTCTTAAAATAAAAAGTAAATTCCTATATAAATTTGTATCCATGGGGAAGCCGGGATGGCTCAGTGGGTTAAGCGCTCACTTTGCAGCTCCAGGGACTGAGGATCAAATCCCAGCTCCATCCCGTGAGGACCCATATGCTGAACTGGCTGTGTTTCCAATGCAGGAGGCACCCAGTTTGGTTCTTGCCCCCAGGTTTGGCCCCTGGCTCGAGGGGGCATGCCCCCCATGTGGAAGGCCCCTGGCCCGGTTCCGTCCTGTGCAGCCCCCATCCACCACCTGTGTGGAACAAAACTATATTGAAAATGGATGACGTGCAACTATGGAGACAGCTCTGGGCCCTCCCCCTTCTCTCTGTCTCTCAGCCTCTGTCTCTGTCTCTGTCAAAAACAATAAAATAAATCTTTTTTTAAAAGTTTGTATCCACCTCCCTCTGCAGGTAGGCAGCAGCATACTACATGTTTTCCTCCAACTTATTCCCCTCCCCCCAAATGGTAGTATACTTGGAGATTATTCTAAATAGTCTCCTCATTCCTTTTTCAGAGCTACATAGAACTCATTTGTGCAGGTGTTGCAGTTGCCCTTTTAATAGATACCTGGGAACTTTCACATTTTGTTTATCTTTTCCTTGTCAGCAGACGTTGCTGTAATGAATAACTTGGGTTCTCTTTTGATCATTATTAATGTTACTTTTTTCCAATTCAATGAGGCTAATGTCTCTAGAAGGTGAAATAAGTTAATTTATGTAAAATCCTTGGACAGTACCTGTTACACAATAAGCACTCAATACACATTAACTATAGTTATCATCAAGGAAAATCCCTTTTGTTGTGTGGATGGGAGCCAATGAGTGGCGGGCATGGTTTTCAGATCACTGGAGCTGGGAACCTCAGGATTAAGTAGCGTGGATGGTCTGAAAAGAACACACACTTACTGGAACCCCTGTTCTTTCCTCTTCTTGAAACAATTTCTTCCCACCTGGCTCCTTGCCTCTCTCTACCCTACACTTCACTCAGGATTCAGGGTAAATAGTGCTTCTGTAGGGAAGCCCTTCACAACCACACTCAGCTCCAAACAGGGTCTGAGCCCGCTGTTATTCAAGGCCACAGAATATTGTTCTCCCTCTTTCAAGGCACTTACTTATGTTCATGGTTTACACATCCAGGAGTGGTATTACTTGGTGCGTGTCTTCCTTCCCTCCTAGACAGCAACTTCTATAACTGTCTCTGCTCACTGTTCTAAGTCCAGTGTCCAACGCTGTGCCTGGCTTGTCAAGGCTCTTAACAACCAATTAGGCAAAAAAGGAATGCTGAGAACACAGGCCTTCCCTTGCACTTAAAACTAGCCTTGCAAGGCCACATGGAGCCCACCCAACCCAGGCTGAATTCACAGGGTCTGCATGGGCCAAATTGAAGCCTGGGAAATTTAGTCATCTCCCTTGAGTTGCCTCCTCATTAGTATAAATTTAAAAAATAGCCCTATGCCAACACTATAAAGGTAATTTCCTTTTGGAAAGGATACTTACTCATTTGTTTTAAATAGTCATTAATGTTCCAAATTTTCCCTCAGAATTTCATGTCAATGATCCTATGGAGAATTTGGAAGTAAAACCAGAAAAATAATGATGTGAGGAAAATGTCAGATGAGAATTGTGAATGCATTACAGACCTTCAACTAATATTGTTGCTGTCAAAGTTCAAGGATTAAATACTCATGAGTTTGTAACCTTCCATGGGACCCCATTCCTCCCTGACAGTAACCTGTCACCAGCTTGCCAATAGTGATCGTTTCTGCTGTAATTGATGGCTTTATTTAATGAGGAGATCACAGTCTAAAAGTCACAAGGTTTGCCCCTTATTGGTAGAGGCAGAACCCATGGACTTACAGGGAAGGACTCTGCAAAAGAAGGGGCAGTTTTCTTCATATAAATAAAGATAGTCTACCTTATGCTTGCAGCCAAATAGTGCACATGGTCCAATTAAAGGTAGAATATTTACATTCAGGGACACACCCAAAAAATCTGGAGCATAAATATATCATCCTTATTAAAGAATATCTTTTCAGACCCAAATCTCTCAGATAGATTAAATGTGAGTGTTTTGAGGAAGGGACCCTATCTGTCTTGTTCACCTCTGTAACCTCAGTATTTATCATAGACCTGTTACATAGATGTTCAATAAATATTTGTCAAATGAGTGAGTGGTTTATTTCCATATCCTTGGGCCCTGGGAATAACTGCAGTGCAGTTCCAGACACACAATGCCTGGATCCGATTCTTCTCCCATCATTAACTAGATATAAGTCCTTAGAGAGATTACTTTCTCTGTGCCTCGGTTTTATTACCTATAAAATGGACATAAAATAGTTTCTACCTCACAGGGCTGTAAGGATTAAATGTGCTATTATCTGTGAAGCAAGTGAAGCATTTACAATAATACCTTACATATTGTAAGAGTGCAACACTCAAGATTTTCCTGTTTTGGGTTTTTTTTGTTGTTGCTGCTGTTCATTTGTTTGTTTTGTTTTTGTTTTTTTTAATGATTATAAATTTGTATATATACTGAATACCCAACATGTGCCAGTCCTTGTGCTTTGTGCTTTATACACACTATTGGCCATCTCACATCCTATGTGTGTTTGTTGCTCTTGTTATTTTGATGAGGAGTGGTATTCCCAACCAGTGATATTCCCAACAGTCTCTTACTTACTTCTCCCCACATCCCTACATGATTAATGTTTTAAAGGTGAAGAAAATGAAAGAAGTGGACGCTGTATTCACATAAATGGTGTATTTGGAAGGAAGGAAGGAAGGAAAAAAGGAAGGAAGGAAGGAAGGGAGGGAGGAAGGGGAAAAGTAGGAAACACCCTGACCCCCCACCCCTTCAGTGCCACTTGGTCCCTGCTCAGTGGCATCTCCTCCTAGGTAACTCTGCCACCATCAGTGCATAGGCCTTATTTACCGTCTACCAGGGCTGCCATTTTTTCCATATAACACTATAAGATAATAGGTAAGAAAATGGGAGACAGTCAAGGAGTTAGGGATGTTCATCCCAGATAGGGACAACTAGGACAGAGAAGAAGAAGGGGCAGTCGGATGCTGGGAGTTTAGGAGCTTTTGGTAGAACAAAAGGGATAGGACTTTGTGAGTCCTAACTGCCTCACTCCTCACACCATAATTCTAAAATATGCTGATTTAGGAACCAGCATCTGAGACTTGAATCTGTATCACTATCCATGGCTGGTAGCTAGCTATAAGGTTCAGTGCCTCTTTTATCTGGAAAGTTACCTGAGGTCTACCTTCATGCTTAGCAGGATAAAATATGTTATCTAATTAATTTAGATCAACTAATTGATTATTTTTGTAATTACAGGATTACTCATTTGCAATCAGAAGATTACTTTGAGGCAATAACACATTCTAAACAATGAAAACTATCCAGCCTGTGAGAATGTTTTTGTGTTCTTTTTCCTTCCCTTTTTCTCATAAATTCCAATCTTCTATCTCTTAGTACTGAATAAATAGAAGCAATCACACACAACCAATGGTTTTGCTGCAAGAATATCCACACAATCTTTGACAGCACCTCCTGGCAATGTAGCATGTGATTACCAATCTCCAAAAGTGCTCAGAGGAAAGGGGGTACTGCCATTGGAAATGCTTTAGAAAGGCGCAATTCACTTCACCTTTAAACATGCTTCCTTCCTTCTTCAAAGTTATGACCACTAAAGGCAAACATGCTTCTTTGTGCAGACATATGAATATGCAAAATATAACGGTGGAGAGATAAAGAGCCACTTTGGGAGACCTGACCCAGGTCACTTGCATGTATAAGCAGAAAGAGGCTTGAAGCCATATTTGATGTGCTGCCTCTACCTTTATTAGTAAAATAAATGCTATTTCTGTGCCTATCAAGACAAAGGTGTTTAGAATCTTTTAAACACATCTAAAAGGTCAACGTTGGCTATCTTGCCATAATCATACCTGTAACTAAATGAAATGCAAAGTTCTTGGCTCCCCTACAAACTCCTACTCATCCTTCAAGAGTCAACTCAAATGTCATTCTCTCTGTTATGCTTCCATATAGCTTTTTATTTCTTTTTCATAGAAATCATCATATTACATACTAATCATTTTTTCATATGTATTTTATATGAGAAGCTGAAGGACCAGTTCTACAGTTCATTCCATCTTTTTTGTTTGTTTTGTTTTTGCCCTCTGGGATGAAATGGGCTTTCCTGTAGCCATTGGTTTGAATGTCAGCTTCATAACTTACCAGCTGTGTAAACTTGGGTAAGAAACTTCAGCTTCTAAAGCCTCACATTCCTCATCAATGTAACAGGGACAAAGGTTGCACATGGATAGCAGGATTGTGGTGTACATAAAAAGGGAGACTACATGTATAGCTCTTGGCACTATTAGGCTTTCTAAAATATACATACATAAGACATACACTCACACCATACATGTGTGCATACATAGGTTCACATAAACATTTGAGTATCTATAAATCATTTATGTGAATATCCATGCACTTATATATACATATTTACATGTTTGTACATATGCATGCATTTATATATTAATATAACTAAGGTGTATGTACATATATCCATGTATGTGTATATACATGCATTTATATTAAGCATAGGTGTGTGTATGTATGTGTATTCATGTGAGTGCATGCACAGATTTATGTTTATATATGCATATATTCATGTGCATATGTGCTCATGTATTTAAGCATAACTATGTATGTGTGGAAATATTTTGTCACTGATTTATGTATTATCCCTTCTCCTTGTAGGTCACTGGGGCCCAGAGTGTAGATTTCACTGGGCTATATGCACAGAGCTATGGATGTAGTAGAAACACAATCTGAAATTGAGTGCTCATGGCTGAGCGAAAAATAGCTGCTTGTCAACATGTTGAACGAGGAAGTGCAGACCTGAATGTTGTGGAATGCCAGGTGGGATCATACTTATGAGAGGAAACCTTCTCTAAGTCCAGAGTCCTGGTCAGGAAAAGAAACAGGATACCGACAGCAGAACTGGTGAAGACAAGACAAGCTACACAATGGGACTGCAGGGTTCTCTTAGCAGCCCAGCTTAGTCTTTTTCTGAACAGTTCACTTGGCTGATTCTACTGGCCTCACAAGTACTTCAAGGCTGATATCCCACCTTCCAGGAAGCCTTCTGTATGCCCTCTCCTTTTGGCCCTGTTTTCTGCCCACCTCAGGACCCCCTTACAATCTGTGCTCACTCCATTTGTAGGAAGGATCATGTTGTCCTTTGCCTGTCTCCTTTACACAGTCTGAGTGTGCAGCAATTTGGGCCTGCTCCTTGCTGAGTCTCAGTAGGGAGTGGTGGCTGTAGTAGTGGTGATGATGAGAAGAAGTCTAAACACAATTTTTCCCTCCTGTAATTTTTGAACCTCAACTTCTCCCTCAAGCTACAGTGGCCTCCTTGTGCTTCCGCGGACACACCAGGTAACCTCCCACCTCAGAACTTTTCTATGGACTGTTACCTGTGCCTAGAATAGCCTCACTCCCTTACCTCTTTCAAGTCTTATCTCAGATGCTGATTTCTCAGGAAGGCCTTCCCTGACCACCTTACGTACAAGCACAACCATCCCTCTTCAGTGCTGTCCTTGTACTTTTCTCCACAGGCCTCACCAACTTCATACACAAACACGAGCCCACATTTTACTTATTTTCTCTTTCCTGTCCTTTGGAATATAATATACTATACTCCTTGACAGAACAGAGTTTTGTGTCCTGTGTCCACACCTGTATCACCAGAGCCCAGAACAGTGCCTGGCACATAGTAGGTCCTCAAGAGATATCCACTGAATGAATGAACTCAGATGGCAATGAATAACTATTACAATAAATAGTAATAGTGGTGGCAGAAAGAGCATGGATGTGCCTGTTTGGAAGGCTAGTGTGGGTTTCTATAGGAATGAGTCTAATTCTGAGGCCCCTATTGTGTTTACAGGCTGGCTTTGGGTCCTTACCATGTATATACCGCTGATCCTGCACGTACCCTTTCCTTAACAAGAACCAGGCCTTTTCTGGTGATAGTGCCTCAGACCAAGCATTCCAGCATCAACTTAATGTCACATACTTTGTAATACATTTCTTTTTATTCTGAAACAAAACACAGTAAGGTATTTTATCAATCCTAAACACATTGTTATGCATTCAAAAAGAACAGCATTTTCCTTTTCCTCAACAGTCATCTGTGGTGTTAAACTGTGTATAATTAAATTAAAAGCATGTGTGAACTCACTGGAATATAATGCTTTGAACAAACCTCAAATTATTGTAATTAAAGCTGTTGAGACCCTACAGTATAATGAGTGGTCAACAAACAGTACCAGTAAAAGTGATATTCTATTAGGGAAACTGCTTCTTGCAGTAGCAGTCCACATATGAGACCCAGGATTAGAAAAGGAAAGAGACTACAAATAGAACAGCATTGGGGGGGGGGGGCAAAGGAGGGTGCAGTTTGGTACACAATTTCAACTAATCAATCGCTATTCCAAACTGATTCCCATTTGAGATTCGTGTGCTCTAATGAAAGTTGTTTGTTTCTGAAAATGGAAATAATACCTAACACTTATCAAGAACTTTCTAAGTTCCAGGCACTGTTCTATGCTCTTGACACATACTAGCTTGTTTAATCTGTGCAACAATGCTCAGAAGCATGTACCCTTATTGTCTCTAGTGTGTGGGAAAAGAAGGCATAGACAAGGAGGCAAATAAATTGCCCTGGTCCTGTGGCGGGTAACAGGTGGAGCCGTGATGTGGACGTCTTCCTTTTGCGCTCAGGTAGGGGCTTTGACCCTGAGCCCACTCTACTCCCAAGTTATTACTGTATCACTGTTCTTACTCCCTGAGGAACTGTCTGCTAACTATGCAGTACCTCCCCATACCCTTCTACAAATTAATTAAATGGAGCAAAAATGGGCACTTTCAGCCAAGCCTGGTGCATAAAGGAGAAGGAAAGAAACAAAGGAGACATTTCTTAAATGTGGTCCCTGGACCTGGCACTTTGGCATACTGGCTCTTGCACTGGAGGCTCCCTGCGTGTGGGGGTCATGCCATGACCCCGGTGCCCAGCAAGTGGCCAGTATTTGAATAAGCACTTGGGTATGTGTTGAATGGATGGGTATCTACTACAATCCTACAGGTAGGTAGGATTATCCCTATAGCATAGATGATAAAACTGACTTTATAGAGAGCGCAAGACACTTGTTCAGCATCCCATAGTTGATTAGGGAAGAGCCGAATTTGAAACCAAGACTGAATGAATTGCAAGGTGTACGTTTTCCAAAATGGTACAGGAGGCAGACGTCATAGGCTGGGGACGCATCAGGCAGTCTTTACTTAAAAGTTTTGTTTCAGTTTGTTTCAGTGGTGAAGGCTTAGAGACCTGGGGCTCACAAGCTCCAAAGTGACAGGGAGACATGCAAAGGCTGACCCTGGCCGTCTGAGCTCAGCAGGCCAAAGCAGCAACGGGAGTGGCCACAGGCAGCCTCCAGGAAGCTGCTGCTTTTTTGAAGCCTTTTATCGTAACGCCAGGTTGTTTGGCACACTATCTACAGAGAAGCACTCTCTGCACTTAAAAAGAGCCTGCCATTATTGAGTCTTTGATGCATAGAAGAAGAGTCCACATCGGTCAATAAAGTTTTAGTATCTGCACCTCACATGGATGCAGGTGTCAAAAGCAGGGCTCAGAACCTCAAAGATCCTGCAGCTCTGATCCTAGGAAGAGGGCATGGCTCTGAAGCCCCAAAACCATCTGCCCCACAGATCCCTTCCCCAAGGATGGCACTCGTATTTTTCAACCACCCAGAGCCTTTAAATCCAATCTTTCCTGCCGACATAATGTCTCTCCCAATCCCAATTTCAAAACCTACTCAGGAAACATCAATAAAGCAGTTCAACCGCCAACTCACTTTAGCACACTCTCACCTCCATGTCCCACAAGTGTGTGAAGACTTTCAGAACTGGATGTCACCAAACAACCAAGATACACTTCTGAGACAAATGTACTTACATCTGTTCTGAAGACATGCTCAAGTCTATGTTCCACCATTGCAAGACATGGACTTACTTCACCTTCAGAGCCACTAAAGGACTCTTCTTTAGGACAGGAGTCAATACACACCTATCGTTAAAGGTGTTCGCTTCATTCATTTAATCATTTATTTAACTTTCTGTTATAAAAATTTAATACTTCCCCCAAGTTTTGAAGTCTATCTCCTCCTACCTTCTCAGGAACTTTATACCATCATTGATTCCATCTCTCTCATATATTTTCACCACTGTCTCAAATGGATCCTTCATATAGACAAGTATCTCCTATTGGAAGGGAGGAAGGAAGGGAATGAGGGAGGAAGGGAGGGAAACCTTATTGGTTCTACATCTACTTCCAACTATTTCACTATCTGTGTTAGCAGCCAAACTTCTTTCACTATTTCCTCTCCCAAATGGCTTCTACTACTATACTTCCACCAACACAGCTCCCATAAAAGTGCTACACAACACCTGTTATAGCACTGGATGCAATGAAGAGCTTTTAGTCTTTTTTTCCCAACCTTCAGTTTACTTGCCTTTTCTCTTATTGCAGCACCCTCTCCTCCTATCTTTGCCATCACCTCACCTGGACTTGCCCCCATCTCGGTAGCTGTTTCTTCTTGGTCTCAGTTTTAGGCCTGTCTGCTTGTGCTAACCGCTGAATTTGGAAATCCTAAAGATTGCTACTCGCCACTCTTCTCACTCAGTCCTTTTCTTCAGGACAATTCCAAATAGGATGGAAGCTCCAGTTAGCACACCTATTCTAAAAATCTCTACTATATATTGACTGCCTTGGTCTCTCTTTTGGAATTCCAGATCCAGTAACATAACTGTGCTGAAACTGGGATAGCAGTTATGCTTTATGATTATGATTCACCCAAAGTGAGGCCATCTCACCAGTTTCTAAAGGCAACCCGATGACACAATGATTATTAAGAGACATTGAAGGTAAGGAAAACAGGGTGAAGACAGTAACTAAAAGGATGGCACATTTCTGTGTAGCTTGCTTCTCCACCAAGGACCAACTTCCGACAACCCCTGTCTCACCTCAAGACTGATTGTAGACCCTACTTATGCCTCTATTCCAGATGCAGGTATCTCACTGTCTATTGAGGATTTCCATGATGATATTTGAGCAGCACCTCCAACTCAGTATGTCCCAAACCAAATTCGGAGTCATCTTGCATAAAACTGGCCCTTCCTGACATTCCATTCTTAGTAAATCCAACAGTATCAGTGAAAACCCTAAGAGTCACTCTTGGCATCTCCCTCACATTTATATCAATACATCCCTAATTTTTGTAGACTTTTGCTGTTAACTCTTTCTAATTCCATATACATCTCTCTATCTCCAAGACACCATGACTGTTTGCTTGGAATATAGCTATGGGCTTTCTGCTCCCCAATCTGTTATTTTTTGAACACTACAGTTCAGGGGTTCTTTGAAGAGAAAAAAAAATTGCATCTTTATTTTTATTAACCTCTAACTAAACCTTAGACTTCCCTTTAACTATGGATATAGACAACAAATCACAGTAGTATTAACAGTAACTATGACTTTGTCACCAATTATAAAGAAATATTATATCACATTATAGTTGTCACTGATATCCTGAAATATAAGTTATACTCATCACTACTTCAAAATTATATATATATATATATATATACACACATATACATAAACACACACACACACACACATACACACACACACACACACACATACACACACACACACACACTTTATTAATGCCTTAAATAACGGTACTTGATCACAGGTTTAATACATAACTTATCTTACAGGTACTGCTATATAGAATATAGCAATATTTACATAAGTACTTTTACAACTGGCTCTTGGAGAGGGGGCTAACTTTTAATTTTTGCAAATATCCATGGTGTAAATACTCCCATCATGGCCACATTCAAGCTACCACCATGATATCACTGCATGGAGCTGAAACAAGATGCTCATAATCAGATTTTATGAACTGGTAAGAATAACCTGGCTCCAGTACATTGTGGTTTAGGTATTACTCTACCACAGATATGTTTCTTTGCTACTTTAAAAAGGTATCAAACTATTATAAAATACATATAGTATTGTACAAGTAGGTTCTAGCATACTTCTAAGTATGTTAATCTATGCATCTAAATACAATATTCTGACATGGGGCTCCCATGCTTCACCAGATTGACAAAAGGGTCCATGGCAGAAAAAAAAAAAGAGGTTGAAAAGCCTTGTAATTCTCCGAATAAAAGTTCAAAAGAGAAATATAATTAAGACTGTCATTCCCATGGCAAATGCCTGCACCCCCAGACACACGCACACACTAAATTCTGTCAACAGCTTTCCATTGCTCTTAGGATAAAGCCAAAATCCTTCAAATGATCTATAAGGCCCTGCATGGCCAAGCCCTTCTCATCTCCTTTCTCCCGTTCCATACTCTCCACACCCAAAGCCCACAACTCTACTAAGTGAAATTACAAGTCTCAGTCTGTTTCTCTCTCTTGAAGCCCCACTCACCCACCATGTTCTTGGGAATCTTCTCTGCTGACCCTGTGGACTGCTGTGGGCTCAGGTCCCCAGGCACTTAGAGCTATGGACTAATGCCACAGCCTGAATGGTCATGCAATTTACACCACCATACAAGGGCATCTTCGTCATATTGGGTATCTCTCTTAACCAGGCTACAGTGGAACTTTTCAATGGGCCCCCAAACATTTTGAGATCCTTTGAATACAGGATCATAGAGAACATAAGTAAAGTTCCCAAGTATTAGAGGAAAGTTTCCAATGCTTTCCCCATAGCTATATATCTTCCTTACTGAAAGGATCCTCCCATTACTCCTATCTGGCAGACATTTGTTTCCTCCACTGACTTTCGCCAAGGAAAAGGACAGGTTTTGCCTAATGAGCTGCTGTCCTGGGTCCTCAACTAGTTTGTATATTTGCTTATTATAGGCTATTCTCTTGTGAAACTGTGTGTGTATTGTTGCATACACATTCAAGGCTTGTCTCTGGATAACGTTTCACTTAAAGGGGAAAAAACTAGGCATCATATCCTCAGTGAGCAGTGAAAAAAGTTTCCTCTTTCCATCAATGGTGAAGGACTGTCAGCAACTAAGTAATTCCTAGTCACTGTTGGCAAACATGAGACTTTGCCAAGACCTGGGGCCACGGCAGGCTTCCTCCTCGAGGAATGTTGTCCTTAATAGATGGGCTTATAGAGAATGAACTAAGGTGTCTTAAAAGCAAGTCTGTGTATCAGTTAATCAAAAACCTGTCCCTTTTTTTTCTTAACAGGCACCTTACTTGTATCTTGAGAAAGCCGTAAATTGTGCTAATCCACTTCTTTTACTGCTGTCCAGAAAGAATTATTTTTGTTAATGGCATGGTAAATCAGGAGACTTGTTAGTGGAACTGCTCAGAAAATGAGTCTTGAAAATGAAAGCTATAATATTTGTCAGATTTCCAAATTCCCTCTTGGGAACAAAGATGGTAACCATAACATATTTGCTAAATTCCATTACTTTAATACATTTATGTTGCTTGAGATAGGGGATGCTAAGGAAGGCATACACATAAATCAAGGGTAAAAACATAAAACCAAATCCAAAGGTAGATATTATGGCTGTAAATTCAGACCTGATTTCAGGGTTAATATTCTGATATATTTGCATGGTGTCACTTACCGGTACATGCTTAAAGGACTTTCTCAGTCTCCTTTATGACCCCCAGGTGACTTCCTAATGAGAGTGTGATCTTACCACTCCCATCTGTCTGGGATCTTCAAGTCAAATGACCCTGCAGCATCCTCTTCACAGAGAAAATGACTGGTTTTCTGCATAGCACAGAGCAGGGCTCAATTATTCTCCCATTATTTCTTAGAAATCCTTTTTAGAAGAATATAAGTTAAGAGGTGCTCAAACTCACCCATGATCAGAGAAATGCACTTTTAAAGAATAATGTAATAATAGCCTGGCAAATGTTTAAAGTTTGATAACATTAAGTGTTGGTGATAGCGCATAAGAAAGCAGATGCTTTCATACAATTCTGGGGATGGGGAGTAAGGTGATTTGATACAATATCTTTAAGATACAATATGGATCTTAAAAATACATATATGTATGAAAAAACCCCAATATATATTATATGCATCTTAAAATATACATATATGTACTCGTACCTATATATATATTTACTTTGTCACATCTACCACCCTATGTGTAAATTGGAACAGGTAAAAGGATGCTCACTGTTGAAGCATTTTGCACATTTTTAATCATGAAAAACAGTGACGAGGTTAAATGAAGTGATTTAGGGTAGGCTCATACCATGAACATGATATAGCAGTTAAAATGAATGAGATATTTGCACATGCGGTAACATGGGAAGATTTCTAAAGTACATTGCACAGTAAAATGGTAATACTGTCAGTATCTAAGAATAAGTGTGGGGGGGGACAGATTCAGGGAGTAGTAGAAGGCTTATCTTTGATTATTTTATGCTTTATTTTCCCTCTGGCTTAAATTCCTGGCTTAAAATCTCAGTTGTGCCACTCCCTTCTGGGGTAAATCTTATGCCTCAATATTCTCATCCACAAAGTGGGTGATACAGCCAAAGTGCGGATGAATGGCTATGCCTGGCAAGTAGTCGGTTTTCATTAAGTACTAGAAGACTTTCCTTTGTCACATTCTGAACATCTCCTTCTAAATAAAAAAGTCAATATTTTTATACACTCAAGGAATAGAGAAAGAACCTTCTTTCTGGTGACTTTTCTCTTGCTGCTATTTACTGCCTTTTCAATTTGTGTCCACAAGTTCTCCCTACCTCCCTTTCTTGTCAGTCCCTCTTATTTTATCTATGGATTGTCGACTATTAAGGATTCAGCTCTGATAGCATTGTGGGAAATCATAAGGCATTCAGTGACAATTTTTGACTGTCTCCACAAAATCAAATGATATTACATCTGTAATTCCCTAGAAAATAGACAGAGAGATATCAAAGGCTCTTAGATCTTGCTTAACAGAAATATGGGGAGCCAGAGATCCTAGAAAATGAGCTCCATTATTTCAAAGAAGAAAGTAAATCATTTCATGCATGAAATAATTCAGTAGTTCTAAAATAAAATTAGGAAACGCTGAAAGAAAGAAGGGGGTTTTGGAATTACTCCATCTCACTTCATTTTTCAAATGAGGAAATATATGCAAAAAGGTCACCAGGTTGTCCAAGGTCATGGAGCTAGTTAGCTGGAGACTAGAGTATGACTGGGATTTTTTACTTTTATTCTTTTCCTTTACTCTCCAACTTGTCCCTTGCTTAGAGCTCAGTAAGATGGGCAATCAAGAGATACTATAATTAGCAAATACTCTATCTTTAGTTAACACGTTGACCCTGGATAATAAGCAATTCCCTTTGATAGTTTTAAGAGAAAAAGAAACCAGTTTGAAACATGACCTGAGATATAGTTGAGAATAGTCATGAGTTTGAAAGAACCTAAATAGAGTTCATTAAATTCCCTAAGAATCATTGCTATGGACCTAGTTTGTATACATGTACCCTTGACAGTTTTCCTCCACATAGAAAATATGTCGGTTTGCCCTTGGAGGGCTAAAATCTTGAGATTAATTATTCCTTTTACCCTCTGTAGAAAACAGACAGCATTCTTTCTCTTCTTGCAAAACATAGACTTTAGTTTGAGAGTTACTCTTAAACCCACAAAGGGGAGGTCTCCAAGATAAAAAGTCAATGTTTCCATCCTCCAGGGATCCTTAACACAAAAATCAAAACATGATGTCATTTTTACCTAGATGGTTTTACTCTTCAGTTTCTTCTTTATGTGTGTGTTAACTCCCACTCATCCACTCCACTTGGCCCCTGACCCCTGCCCTTGACCTCAGATTCTTTCACTTTTCTCACTGTGCCCTTCCTAGCTACAAGACTTCTATCAATCATGCTGCCCAAACTGCTAAAGAGAATGAACTTCCATCCTCAACCAACCAACACTCTATTTCTTTTTCCCTGCAAAACAGTCATAAAATTTCAACTCTTCTTTGTCTTTTGGGGGAAAAGAGAGAAAAGGGCATTTGCTCAAAAGGATTAAACAAATGAAAGCAATTATAGCAGGTTACTTAACAATCTAGCCAATTCTTTAATTTTTACATGGCCCTTGGAACATTGGTTGTGTGGATAAATCTGGCAATGTCTGTTGTGAGTAAAAGCAATTTAAGTCTTTTGTTTAAAAAAAAAAGCATGGTCTTAAATGCAAAAGCATATACTTAGAAACTAGAAGTAAACTGCCATTTGGACTAAAAACTTTTGGTCTTGCTCTCTTAAGACACCTACTTCCTCTGCTACCTCTAGTTATCTTGGATTTCACCCTCATGATGATTGCTACACCCACATGTCATCAGTCCTCTTCAGAATATACTAGAAAATATTATATTTTGCAAATTTCACCTTCTTACATATACACTTTTCCTCAGTTATGCTTTCTCCTTCTACATCAGAATAAAAGACTTTTGTCTCCGTGGACCTAAAATTTACCTGCTGGAGAAACACAGACATATTTTACTCATCATCATTCCATGTGAGTTCATAGACAAACATGCAAACTCTTCAGCTCTCCCTGACTGAGAATTCTTGGGATTTGTCTCTCTGTAAGACAAAACATACTTTTCAACTGAGGTTACAATCAAGCAGGCTGATAGTCTGTGCAGGAATTAAACGTGATCTTCCCCCAGATTTCTCTCTACTCATTATCCCACTTTTCACCATTAATCTGCCTCAAGAAAAATATAGTATTGCTATAAAGCAAAAAGATTAAGAATAAACAAATTTAAAGTTTTAAACATCCAAGTATTTTGTTGTTATAAGAGCCCAAGTTTTTATATTTCAAAACACTAAATTTAAAAGGAAATCTGGGTGTATAATTGGACTTCAAATGGTAGACAGGGAAGAATGGATTATGATCCAGGGCATTCCCACTTACCATGCAGATAAAAATTCCCTGGTTGGAAGGAGGAGAAATACAACAAATATGGTCAAAGAGACAATGGCATCTCTTGTCTCTCAGCTGCATTTCTAGGCCCAGTTCAGCAAGGGAGCAACAGAATGGTCGCCACCACTTTTGGAAGGGACTGAAACAGTAGGGAGAGACAGAGAGAGACAGAGAGAAACAGAGAGAGACAGAGAGAGCTGGAAGACTTGAATCACCCTTATGCTCAGAAGGCAAAGACTGAAAATTAAATGGGCATACTAACATCTCAGTGAATGTTGGAGTGCCTCCCACCCATCCTGTACCTTGGCAGCATATAAAATCAATAAAAATTAGACAGAAGCCTATAGGATTCTGGAGGTAATGAATGGACTTAGCTTAAGCTTCCACCAACTGGTAGAAAGAGCAATCAAAATGAAAATGTTGGGGAAGCCAGGATGGCTCAGTGGGTTAAGTGCTCACTTTGCAGCGCCGGGGACCCAGGATTGAATTCCTGCCCGGGCCCGTGTGGACCCATATGCTGAACTTGGGAGTGCTCCCAGTTCAGTTCTCTCTCTGTCTCTGTATCTCTCTCTCTCTCTCTCTCTCTCTCTCTCTCTCTCTCTCTCTCTCTCTCTCTCTCTCTCTCTCTCTCTCTCTCTCTCTCTCTCTCTCTCTCTCTCTCTATTTCTCTCTGTCAAAAACAATAAAAATAATAATAATAAAATTATTTTTAAAAAAATGAAAATGTTTGTATAGTGTTAGAAGACAAAGACATTTGTCTTATTTACACCCCAGAGTTTGTAAACAGAAGATTAACACTTTCTACACACATACTCATTGCTATCTGATACAGTATAGCACACCCACATCACACTGGCAAGGCCATGCCTTTAAAATAGAATTAGATTCTCCCAGGACTTCCTTCAACAAGAGCAACATTATAAATCACCAGGCTATGAGAAAAGTTCCAAATTAGACTCTCATGCTCAGTCCCTAAATTGTGTTTTCACAAGTCTTTTTGACTTTGACTCTCATTCACGGAATGATGTTTCCACATGTCATACTCATATTTGGGCATCTCCCATTGCAGTCTCCAACTATCTTTCACTGGCCCTGGTCCACGCAGGCCCCCTGAACTATATTTTGGTATCATTCTTCTGGCATTTTGCTAGATTTTGGCCTCATACATCTATCTGTTTTTCCATGGATAGTTTGAACCAGCCATGCCACTCTACATAGCTGAGATAAGCCAAGGACTGGATTTGGATGGCCGTAGGATTTAATCATCAAATGAGCAGGAAGTCCAGAAAAAACACAAATTTATAGTTACTTCAGTCTCGAGGGTTACCAATCAACTTTATAATCTAATCACCTCTTTTCTGTACATGCCCCACCCCCATCCTTTGGGTTGCATGACCTGTCTCCACATCAAGGACTACCATAATGTGATCCTAATAGGGTGAAGAATACATGGAAATGCTGGTAGCTCAAAGTGAAGATAGAGGCTCTCCAAAAAATACAGACATAGTGAAAGTGAAAAACAATTCCGCACTCTTTTCTGTGATAAGAAACTCTTGAGAATCTTATTAAAGTTTCGTGCTTAATGTTGATTGTTTTCCCTTTAAGCCTCTGGGTAATAAAAGATAGATATGGTGAGAATACCAACTTTAGATGTCTTCCAAGTAAATAACTATGAATAATTCTGCTTAAAATAGAAATGAAAATATGGATTTAGGTAATGTAGAAAAAACAAATATGAGTTAACTGGTGAACATTCTTTGATAACTTCAGATTACTTTTTTCTACATTTCATAATATATCTTGCAATTTGGATACAGCTTTTTTAACCCTAAACTGTGCTAATGGGTCATCAATTCATTGTCTTTTCTTTTTCACTGAACACCTAATCCAGGGAATTGTGTTCAGTTATATAGCTTTAGCACTCCTAGAGAGACAGAGCAGGGCAGATCCAACCCAATCCAGAGTATCTACCATGAGCTATGTCCTGGACTAACCATTTCATATAGATGGCATCCCCTAAACTATACTACATGGTGACTCTATAAGTCATATATTAAATCCACCATTGCTCATATGGGGAAACTGAGGAAGAGGTGCATATAGTAATACCAGGACTGAAACCCATGATTATCTGATAATAGGAACCCCACATTGTTGTTGTCATTATTGTTTCATTTTCATTATCCTTTCATTGTATAGCACACCTAAAGGACTTAAACTGACTACAGGAACATTTGAGTTGTTCTTTAAACTTCCATTTGAAGTTTTAAAAAATAATGAGAAATTCACATTCTGTCTATATGTTGGCATTTAAAATACATTTTTGAGTCTCAGCTGCTCAAAGATCCTAAATAAACATTGTGGTATGAGTCTTGGGATCTATAAAAGTCAGTCACTTGGGAAGAGAACACCCTACCTCTTACTGAATTCTGAGATGAAGGTCCACCAAGCAACTCTATGGCCAGTGTGTTTCTGCCATAGAACATCACATACATGGGAAAACAAACAAACAAGGATAGGTGACTCCATCATGGGGATTCAAATGGATGTTGTAATGTTCCTGAGACTGCACACATTTATTTAGAAGTGAAGACGATGCCAAAGGTGAAGTGCACATATGAGAAAGGTAGAGGTGGAGTCAGCTGTGATTGTTGGGAGACACATGGAAGTTTGTTCCTTGGCAACTTCAAATACTCTTTTCAGGCAGCCAAAAGATGGAGATAGGAATGTTGGCTGAACATTTTGGTAAGGGTTGCTGTTCACTTTTCTCTAGTACACTCAATTTTAAAGCTGTAGCCATCCAGTCATAACTCTTCTGTCCTGAGTACTCTTTCTCCCCTCAGGTTTCTCCCAGCTTTACTGAGGTATGATTGACAATTAAAAAATGTATATACTTAGGGTGTATAATACAATGATTTAATATGTGCATGCATTGTGAAATGATTACCAAAATTAAGTTCATTAATACATCCATTGCCATACAGTTACCTTTTATTTTTAAATATGTGGTAAAAAAAACTTAGGATCTGACTTCTTAGCAACCACTGAGTGTACAATACAGTATTGTTAACTATAATCATCATGCTGTAAAATAGGTCCCCAAGACTTGTTCATCTTAGAATTAAAAGCTTGTATCCTTTGATCAATCTCTCCCCATTCTCCCCACCACTAAGCTCCTGGCAACTACTGTTCTATTTTGTTTCTATAAGTTTGACTTCTTTAGATTCAATATTTGTATTTCTGTCTCTGGCTTATTTCACTTAGCATAATGTCCTCCAGGTTACCCATGTTGTCACAAATGAAAAATTTCTTCTTATTTCTTATAGCTGAGTAATAATAGTACAATGTGTATGCACATGCTTGTGTGTGTATCACATTTTCTTTATCCATTCATCCATTGACAGATTCCTTGTCCTCAGTGTGTGCTTGACTAATGTGAATTTCTTTCCCTAGTGGGAAAAAGGAAATGAAGCCACAGAGTGAAAATCCTGGAAAATGGGCACCCCTGCCCACACTGTGGACATGCTGCTATTATATATGAGTGTTTCTGTTCTTTTGTTATTCCTTAAGGACATATTGTTCCCTGATATAGTGCCATGAGAGAGAAAGATCCACAGAATCTTTTAACAGATCCCTGTGTCTCCCCTCTTAGAAAGTCTTGAGATGGATATCCTCCCCCAGTTTTGCCTCTGCCACTAGATGCAAAAAAGAGCATTCTGAAAAGCTGAGGAAGCCACCAACTTCACCAGGACCAACTCTCAATTATTTGTAATGCTGGGTATTGTAGCAAACTCTATTACCACTCCACCTACATCACCTCAGCGTTCTCTAGTCCCACAATATCGATGTCATCTTTCTGTGGCCATCGGACTATGCTTGGCCTGCTCTGCTCCCTCCGTGGGTTGGAAGCACCAGGAAGTAATGACCCTGGGAGTAGCCCTCAACCACTGAGAGGGAGTGGATAGACTCCCCAGCTTCCTTGCTCAGTGGGCTGCCCAGCTCTGAGGTGTCTTTACCCAGGTTCCCAAGGTTCTCAATGGAGCTGAGCCCCACTGAGCCGCAATAGTAACGTGCCCATCAGCACAGAACTTACTGACTTTCTCTTTTTCTAGGTAGCACTCCTGACTCCCTTTCCGAAGTTTCCTGTCACTTCACAAATAAATGATTTGTACTGAATCCTTTTGTCAGGTTCTGCTTTGGGGAACAGAATATACAACACTGGAGGTTGGCATGAATGTGGCTGACAAACTTTTAAAACTGTCCTTTCTTCCATGCCAACTGATAGCTATATAGAACCAACAGTTCAAGAACTGTTAGAAGTTTTTGGATGCCGAGGGGGGAAAAAAAGTTGGCTTTCTCCATTTTTCTGTCATTGGTTCTAGCTCTTCCCTCAATACAAATCTAACACCCAAGAAAGTGCTGTCACATCATGGTGAAGAATAGGGGTCGTGGTGGTCGGTACAACAGCTCTGTCATGGTCAGCCTTGAGTGCCTTCCATTACCCTGAGCTGGGGCGGTGGCATTTCAGCAGGCACCTGACGCTGGCTGGACATAACGGACTGGTGAGCCCAGAGTTCTGAAATGTCCCGCTTCTATTTACAGTGGCCGGGGATCCCAACTTAGCCGGGGCGCAGGGACGCAATGGAAAATGGAGGCCAAGAACATCTAAGAACGATTAACACAAGATGGTCACCACAGTCTGTACTTTCCGAGTTTTCTAGAATGAGCACAGATTATTAGTGCAATAAACTTAAACAGATGCACAAAGAACAGCAAAATCGTCTCCTGGTGCACCCACATGTCCATCACGGGAAGAAAACTGAGTGTGAGTGACATCCTGTTTTCTGCTGAGCAAAGGATACACTGTATTTCTGGCTAAGGAGACTGGACTGCTATTGCGAAGTCCCCTTTTATTAAACTTGCATGTGGTGTTTCTCTGGTTCTAACAAACACAGCTCACTGGCACACATTCAAATGTGCTTTCTGAAAGTGGGGACCAGTAAGAAAAGGTCAGGGGATTTCTGCTCTCCACTACCATTGTCTTCAAGAGGATGAGCTTAAAAGAACCAGTTGCCTACTGCTCACCTCACACCAAGATGGCGGACACCGCCGGCACCCCCCTCCCCTTCACACACACACACACACACACACACACACACACACACACACACACCACGAGGACATATGGGTTTCCTTTTGTATCCCCAGTAAAAGAGAAATAGTGTGTACCCCATTACTCCTTTTCTCCTACTGTACTTGAAAACCATGTAAAAAATGTTTCCAAACATTACAGAAAAAACAAAACAAAACAAAAAAAACCTGTTAAAAGAGTCTGTGTAAAAACAAAAATCACTTGCAAACATTTTATATGCTGTGTATAGGTTTGCTGAAGAGAGTAAACTAGCATTTTGAAGCCCCTCTTCAGTTTCCTACAGTTCATTTTTATACTTTCCTTGATTACTGACCCCAGAATGCCAAGAATGTCCTCTTCTTGCCTTGAGTCAACACCCTTGACTAAACAGTCAAGTACTGTTGAATCAATACCAATAGCAGTAACCTTGCTGTTCTCAATCATGGCTTTTCACCGTGATTCACATCTGGGCTTAAGGACTGACTCTGATAGCTGTTGACTTGTTAGGAATTCAGTGGAAAGAGAGGTTTCTGAGAGATTTTACCAAGCTAGAAGGTCCTGGAGATAAGGTTGATTAGACAAGGGTATTCCCTGAAGCATTTGTATCTATAGGGGCCAGAGGTTTCCTAAGGAACATCAAGCCAGGAGGCTGGAGGAACCCACAAAGGGGACAATCATTTGTGAATTCAGCAGCCAGATTAATTGGAAATGTAAAAGTATGTTGGTAGAACAAGTTGGGGCAAAAAAATTCAGGAGTAAATGTGTATCTAACTCTTGAATGTGGGTGACCACCTTTTTAAGTTTCTGTAGGGTGGAGTGTGAGTCTGAGATTTAGGAAGCCAAGCACGACTGAACACTTGCTGTTTCTTATAAACGCACACAAAATATCCTAGTCTCTAAGTTTCAAAAACTGAGACTTCAAATGCAAAAATTTTAAACACTGATCTCAATATTTCCTCAGTAAGGGTCACTAATATGTAACTTCATGCTGGTTTTGAGTTTCAAAACCTCCTATTCTATTTGTCTCCATGTCTGGTGGTGAAAAATGTACCAAATGGAGTCAAAAGAAGGAAAAAGACAATAAGATACCTGAAAATCCATATACTTGATTTAAATAATTGAATACTGGCTGCAAATGAGTAAAATAACCAAACTTAATATGACTCTGGGTTTCTCATCTGAGACTCCCAACTCCCATAACAGACTTTAATTAGCTCAGGATCAGTATTCCTTTGGGCTTCAGGTAAATTCTGTTTGTTTTCTTTTATATAATGAGGTATATAGTAGTTGAATGGCATAATCAAGGACAAGCAGTAAGCAAATATATGGTCAACATGGCCAAAATTGTGTTTCACTGGCCAGACCCCATTGTTTAGAGGAATTATTGAAGATCATTGGTTTTTAACCTTTCTGGATCATAAACCCTTTTGTTAATGTATTCATATTCATGAAATATTCACTCCTGCAGCATTTTGCATACATTTGAAGGTTAATGGGCCCCTTAAAGTCTATATTTTGGTCTATGTTCCATGGATGTCCAGTTAAGAACTCTGATATATATTAATATTTGGGGGATCACCTGGGAATCTCTTTACTGAAAGTCAATACCCATCATTTTGTATCAACCTCACAGAAAAATCCATTGAACTAGGTTTTAATACAAGAGAATCATAGAGTTTTAAAAGAGACTTAGCCTACTGAATGAAAGCCAGCTTCCTCATTCAATAGGGAAGGGCTTGTGGCCTAATCTCAAATATGGCTAACCCCAAATAAACAAATAAATGAAACGATTTAGACAAGCAAACTTTATCTCATAGACAAGCTAGACAAATGTACAATAGTTATGGTCAACCAAGGAGTCAACACATCTTTTAATCACAATGGCAGTGGCCATATCCAGTAAAACAGAGTACAATTTCATTTGTGTGCAGTGGGCAGATCCTTCGAAAACATCTGCTTAGAAAATAGATGCTCTTTGCTTGCAACAGCATATCATGATAATACAGCAGTTTCACTGTTCCTATTTAGGAGCCAACAAATTGCCCACTCTGACAGCTAGAAGTTGGTAGTATATTGCCAGAAAGTCAAAATCCATAACATCAGGAGCTAGACAGAGATGCATGTTGGAAATGTAAAATCTGCGCTCCCTTTTGAAATCATATTCAGTAGCCACCATGTTTTCGTTTGTTTTTCCAAAGAGCACAGAAACAATTTTTTTCTATTTGAAAAATGTGTCTGTTAATTATGGAAACATACAGTCCCACACTGCATCAGAGACTACACATGGGAAAATGAACTGGACCAACTTTCTCTCAGAAGCCACTGATGGATATAGATGGGTCCAAATGAATTAATGCTAAACAAGAGTTTACCGTTCATTTTTCTTTTATTACAAGATGGAATTAATAATGTTGGGTAAAAAGACTAAAGTGATGTGTTCGCCCTGATAGCATTCCCTCAACGGGAGCTGCTTCTAGAAGCTTATGAGCTTTCATAGCAAACTGCTGAGCATAACTAGATATTAGGGTTAAAAGCCCATCTTATGGAAAATTACTCTAGATGCTAATTTGGCAAGAATAAATGATTGGTGGTCCAAAAGGGATTTGGTGCCAACCTCCTAATCTGGGCTGCATACAATATTTCAAGACCAACCTTCATTAGTATCAATTTACAAATGAATTACATGTAACGAACTGAATCACAGGACAGAAAAATAACATGGCATTAAACTTTTCTTTGGCCACACTCTAGTCATAGTTTTATTCACCTAGTGCTTTTTAAGACGGTGAAAGAAACTGAAATGGGGGAGAGATTACTGATTTGTCTTTTCTGTCCCAGTTTAAAATGTCTAGTCTCTGTGTGGAATTGCTATTTTTGAACAGTCATAAGAGGTGTGAGATTTAGTGGTTAAGTGAAGACTGTGATGGTAGACTTCCTGGGTTTGAATCCCACCTCTGCCAAGTTCTAAATAACAGCTTCCTTGGGCAAATCACTTCTCTGGGCCTTGGTTTCTTCATTCGAAAATTTGAGAATCGAAACTACACTCACCTCCTAGGGTGATTGTCAGTATTAAAGAGGATAATCCTTTTAAGAATTTAGCTCAAAATGTTCAGTAAGTTTAGCTATGATGTTGCTGTTGCTTCTAATAATGAAGAAAAGAAGGATGAAGAAAGAGAAAAGGATGAATAAGGAGGAGAAAATGATATTTCCTGAGCATGTCTCTGTTGGAAAATGTACTTGATAATTTCAAATACATAAATTTGAAGAGTACTACAACCAAATATAAACATATAAACAACAAAAACTACTGAGTGATATGCACACTCTTTCTATAGTCTACAACCACAGGAACATAACACACGGGAGCCAATGGTTAAGTTTCAAAACCTCATGATTGAAGCCACCACCCTCAAACATACAGAAGACAAACACTCTGTTCTTTACAAGTGACCAGAGTAAACAGAGCTGTTTTAGACACTCAGTCAAACCAGTGTCTTCATTCATTTGTTTTTATCACCTTTACAAATGTCAGATTTAAAGTTACCAACCAGGAACTCTGATAACCACTCCCCTAAGTGAAAACAGGTCCAGTCAGCCTGGTTCCTTGTCTTATGGCCAACTTTTCTCCTCCAAAAGTAAACCACAATTAAAATTAAAATAAAACAAAACACAACCACATCTTTAAATACTGAGCAATGTATAAATTGCTATATGCAGACCTTAGCTTTTGCCAATCTTGAAATATTTTCTGACTCCCAAGGCTATATCTTCTGCCATTCCTCTAAATCTCAAATGGTAAATACCAGCAGGGAATTGGAGAGGAAGATGAATGACTTTGGGGCATGTATTTCTCCACCCACGCTTTTGTAAACAGCCCCTTAATTAAGCTTTCTTCCAATGAACAAGTTGCAGCTGGTTATAGTCTCCCTGCTGGGACCTAGTAATCATGCTAATGGAATAAAGACCCCTACTCCAGCTGGGCATGTGCTTTCCAATACAGCCCAGCTCCCCTCCACCACCACTACCTCCTGCCACAGGTCAGTCTGAGGCAGGTATTTACAATAACTAACCAGCCTCTGTGGACATGTGTGCTTGTGACCCCTGTCCTGGAGTAGGGAAGTGACTTCTAAATACAGTGCTGAATAATTTTGACATTACCCACATTAGAAAAGTTGACCTGCATTTATGGCTCACCCCGCCATTATCCCTTCAGTCTTATACGTCAATTCCCTTTGAAATGATGCTGGGGAATAATAACCAGAAGTATAATCACATCATTACATTTCAAGAAACCCTATATTGAAAGCAGAGCTACAAATTTAAGAAATGGTCCAGGGGAAAAATAGAAAAGCTTTCATCTGGTGCATGAATATTTTAGGTAGTGTGGAAAGAGCTTTGAAGTCAGACAGACCTGAGTTCTAATATTAGCTTACTGGTTATGCAACTCTTATCCAAATGCTTAATTGCTTTGGTGCTCTTGTTTTCCAGATTTGTAAAATGGGGATGATAATACCCACTCCATGGGGTTGCAATTCACGTTAAATGAAATGGTGTTTCAAGAGTAATCTGGCATCCAGTGGACAGTCAATAACTGCCAGCCTCTTTCCTTTCATGGTTCCAGTTCAAGACACCGAGTTTGCATTTGATCTTATCCATAGTTTAGTCACCAGAGAAAGCTCTCTCGACTCATAGCTACCTGGGGAAGAAAGTGTCTGATTACTGTGTGAATGCTCAGTGATAGCTTAAATCTAGACCCATGATGGTGACAGAAGCGACCACTGCATACACATGAACTTTGCTCTTAATAAAGCAAGCACAAGTCAGAGATAAGGACACACTGCAGATGTCTTCTGAGAAAGTTATGGTCTCTGTTTTGTTAAGCATCAGATCTAAATAAATCCTACCATAAAATCATACACACACAGCCCTACAGGGTGCCCTTGTAAATCTTACCATTATTTACTGGATTTGCAAACAAATGACAGATACATCTTGAGCATTACATTAAATTAGCATTTGACTCTAAATAATGTTTCCTTTTCTAAATGTTTTCTAAATTAATTATCAGCATCTCTTTGGGTAAAGCAGAGGAAGTCTCTTTGTTTTCTCCTTAACCAGCCTGGATATGGGGTGGTGACAGGTTTAATTTATTGAGCTAATTCATATCCATTGATGGTCACTGCCTGCAGTGATGTGATGAAAAGTTTTCCGAGATCTTGCTGAGTACAGTCATGGATTAGTAATGAGTGATTTCTGTCCTTGAAATGGATAATGAAATAGTGATACAAGTGTCACCTATTTGCTGTGTTTGGTCCAGGTCTCTGGACTGACAATACATGATGACAATGCTCTTTTTGTGGCCACTGCCTTTGCACTAAACATATTTTTTAAATATTTATTCATTTTTTTATTGTTAAATTTATTAGGGTGACATTGGTTGGTAACGATTACATAGTTTCCAGGTATACAATTCTACATTACATTGTCTATGCATTGCATTATGTGCTCAGAATCTAAAACCCAGAAATAAACCCACAGATATATGGACAGATCATTTTTGATAAAAAAGCAAAACATATACAATGGGGAAAAGAAAGCCTCTTCAGTAAATGGTGCTGAAAATATTGGAAAACTACATGCAAAAGAATGAATCTGGACTGTGAACTGTCACCATACACTGAAATTAACTCAAAGTAGATTAAATACTGGCACATAAGACCCAAAACAATAAACTGCGTAGAAGAAAGCACCAGTACTAAACTTATAAACCTTGGGTTCAGGGAGTACTTCATGAACTTGACCACAAAACCAAGGGAAGTAAAAGCAAAATTAAGTGAATGGGACTATATCAAAATATTCACTTTTTTTTAAGTTAAATTTATTCTCGAACTGCCTCTTGGGTGTACAGATGAGAATAGTTGAGTTGTAGACCATATGAGCTAAAGCTGGGTTCTATGAAATCACACTGGTAACACCCAGAATACAGCAAACTTTATTTAATAGTAATGAGAAATTACCATTCTTTCCCACAGTGAAAGAGAAATTCATAGGAAAAACAATTAAGAGATATCACAATATAAAAACTGAAACCTTATCTTATCTGGACTGCTCAACTTTGAGGTAAAAAATGTGAAAAAGGGGAAACCAGGATGGCTCAGTGGGTTAAGCGCTCACTTTGCAGCGCCAGGGGCCGAGGATCGAATCCCAGCCCCGGCCCATGTGGACCCATATGCTGAACTGGGAGCTCCCCCAGTTCAGTTTTCTCTCTATCTCTGTCTCTCTCTCTCTCTCTGTCAAAACAATGAAAATAAATAAATAAATAAATAAATAAATAAGATTATTTTTAAAAATGTGAAAAAATAAGGAGGAAGTTCTGCCAAGTACGTAGGCATTCATGAATCAGATCAAATGTATACTGTTCTGGGCTCATCTGGAGGAAGGAAAAGATAATAGAATCCTTGCCCCTCCTGGACATTCAGTCTAGTTGGAAAGGGGGAAACTTCCATAGGTGACGTGAGCAGGGCTGACATTCAGCCAGTATATACAGGAACAGCCATTATGGAAACACAGGCATATGTCTATGCCCCTTGGTAAAAAAAAAACTGATACTCTGAGACCTCTGAGTTCCCTGCCCTAGTAGTGCCCCCAGCTTTCCTCTTATTATAATTCAGCAACTAAAGGGTTAATGTGTGCCACAAAGGGAGACAGGAACTCTTGGGATATCATCCCTGGACTCAATGCCTATAAGCCAAAACATCACAAATGAATATTTTTTCAGTGCCCACAAATAAAGTCTTATTGGCACAAGGCTGCACCCGTTCATTCACGTGTTGACAGAATTGAGTAGTTGCAACAGAGACCATCTGGCCCAGAAAGCCTAAAATATTTACTATTTGGTCCTTTATAGAGAAGTTTGCTGACCACCACCCCTTTCCTTGAAACATCTAAAACATTCTACAGGTTTTCTGTGTTCAAATAAAATAACAGCGCACTTGCTGATTTGCACAAAAATACGTAATGGGTATGTTTCTCAAATTAAAAACAATTTGCCCTACAAATATTTTTAAACCCTACACAAATGAATATTAACAGTCAAAAGTATGACCTGAAAAGGTAATTGCTACGAAGAATCAACATGGAAAATGCAGCCTTAGACTATAAATATATAAATTCCATGAGTGGGGGGACAAGGCCTATCTTTCCCTCTTGAATTTACAGCTCCTGGGGAGCTGCTTAGTCCAGAACGGGGACTGAGTATCTGAGTGTTCAATAAAATAATGAATTACTAGGGTTATTTTTGGAATGTGCTCTGGGGAGGTGTTGAAGGTGATTCTAAATGAAGAGATGGGCAGGAATTAAGAGACAGGATTCAAGGTAAGACTTGGTACCTCCAGGGACCGACATCCTCCCTCTACACATACATAGCGGGCAGAAAAGGCAAGTGGCAAAAAACCCAGGTTACAACTAGACTCAGGGGATTGCTTGGCCTGGCTCTGCTGCTGCCTTTTACCCTGGGCCAGCCATTTCACCTTGCCCAACTTTTGCTTCCTGTTTATAAAATGCCTTCAGGGAAGCTGTCAGATTTAATCAGACACGTATATAAGGAACCTGACACAAGACTGTAAGTTCCAAGAGGGCAGTGTGTTTGTCCATTTTGCTCACTGAGTTACATCCCAGGGCCCAGAGCATTCTTAAAAAGCAATAGACACCATAAATGTTTGTTGAATGGAAAAAGAAAAAAACACAAATAAATGAATGTTGGTAATTTTTTTTTTCACTGTGCTAAATGAACAGGGACACAATCTATTTGGATACTTGCAAAGTCTATAAGAGATGGAGAGTCAGTAATGAGGGTACTTCTCCAGAATGGGAAAATTTATGACCACAGCTGTTGTTTTCCTCCTGGTAGGTGTCTAAAGTAGCAAGCAGCAGCCCAGAGGTGGACCTTGGTGAGGAATGGAAGGATAGGGTGGTTTCTAAAAGTAAAGGTTGGAGGGGGGGTGGGGGGGTGGTGCTGGGATGGCTTAGTGGGTAAAGCGCTCATTTGCAGCCCCAGGGTCCAAGGATGGAATCCTGGCCCCTCCATGCTTAACTGGGGTGTGGCCCCCAGTTCAGTTCCTGACGGAGTGAGCCTCTCATGTAGGAGGCCCCCTCACCTGGTTCCCACCCTGCGTAGCACCCACCCACCAGTGTGGAACAAAACTGTCAAAAATTAATGACGTACAACTGTGGAGACTGCTCTGGGCCCTGTCCCTTCTCTCTATCTCTCTCTGTCTCTGTCTCTTTCTCTTGGTCAAAAACAACAAAAATAAATCTTAAAAAAAAAGATTAAAGGGTCTAAAAATAACTTGAATGGGTACAGAGCTTTGTTCCACTATTTATTCATTGTATGAGCTTGGGCGAGATGTTCAACCTCCCTAAAATTCCATTTAATCATCTGTAAAATGGGGTTAATATAGTAAATAACTCATAGAATTAAGTTCAAGCATTTGACAAAACAACATAGGCAAGTGGCTTGTGCACCGTAGGTAATGATCCTTCAAAAATAGTGGTCGACATTATTTAGAAACGGATGCCATGTTGAGATTGCCTGATCCCTTTAGGCCCAGGTAGGTTCCAATTTGTCACTTGAATGGCATTTTCAGTTTCCCTCCCCCACCGCCCCTCTCCTTAGTTCAGGTTGGTGAGGTGGAGAATGTGACCTCCCTGTTAACCAGCCCAGGAGGTCCACAGAGGCCAAAATTGGCCCAGGTCCTTAATTTCTAGTCTACTACAAGTATCTGTGAACTAGGGCTCTCAGATCAGAAGTTAAAACTAGCAAGCAGAGATATGAGCTAGCTAACTGCAGACGAAAGGGCTCTTCCACCCAACTGGATGTGCCATTTGGGGAAGGGATGCATGAATCTCCTGGGGATAAGTATGCAAACAAAACACCACAGGACACTGCTGAGGAAAGAGCAGAGGGTGAGACCTCTGAGTCTTCACCTGACTCTTCAGCTGAAATTAGTAACGTACTTGTTTCCGTTCCGAGGGAGCACAGAACTCCAAGCACTGGGAGGGCATCAGCATAACCGTTTTCCTAAACCATTACACAGCCATTGTTGGAGTCCTGAATATCGGGAAAAAATCGCTTTTCTGCCAGTGCAGGAGGTAAGAGAGAGTTTACATGTTCTGTGAGGGAGAAATTCAAGGAGAAGAATCAAGGTGGAAGGCACTGAAGTAGGAAAAATTGGTCTAAATTATTCTACAACTTCAGAGAGAAAATATAACAGCTTGAAATGAAAACTATAGTTTTTAAAATAATAAGACTGAAGGGGTATTATATTTACAGAGTATATGACAACATAAATATTCAATTCAGTCAAACAGAAATTAAGGCTTCATTTTTTAAAAATGGGATTGGATTCAGTATCAAGTCTTTTCTACATTAACAAAAATGTACTAGTTGCTATATGGGTCAGATGTGAAACTTTTAAACAATCATTTTATATTGTTTATCAGCCAACTCTAGTAGTTGGTCTCAAAAGGAAATATTTGAAATGATTCTCCACAACACCCTCAGATTTCCCTCTCAAGGGCAGGGGAAAAAAATAACCTGCTTCATGTTTCAATGATGTAAACCTGATTTACAGTGTTTTCAAGAACAACAAAGAGGATTAATTCACAGAGCTGGTGAGCTTGCTGGGAGGGTCTATATCTAGCTCCCTTCCTGGATTCTCCCAGTAAAGTCTGCCCTCACGGAAGGAGCATTTGCAGACAATGTTATCTGGACTATTTTAACTGGGCAAAAGGCCTGGTGTCTCCTGATAGGCTCGCTTATTTAAAGCCACTCGCCACTGCTCTAGGCCGTCCCTTATTTTCCTAACTTCAAGAGGAAACCTCTGAGAGGCCCATCTGCTTAAAAGGTTGCCCTGCAATGATGCTGCCTTCACTAAACCTCCTAATCGCTTTTCCTCTAGGGCCTCTCACAGAATTAAGAAAGGGTTTGGGGAGCAGCCCTGTTGATTCCAAGCATCCTCAGTAGCACAGAAATCTACATAACAGACAAGAGGAAGGAGGCTGTGGAGAATAAAATGAGTAATACCAGAATTTGCTCTGTTACTATATTGGGCATAAAAATATGTTCAGGGTTTTGACTTTTAAATGATATGGCCCAGTAGGGGTTCACTGAGCACAGGGCACAGTGACACGGAAATAAGAATAATCATTCAGGAGAATGGTCTTTGAAACTTGAGATACTGAACTCAATTGGATAATGAAACACTGGGAACTCCACAGGGTATTTTTTTCACCTCTATAAGGAACATTCAATTAAATCCTTTTTCATTTGGACAAGAGGGGTGGAGCTATTTTTTTTCCTCTCTCATTTCTACAGACAGTATCTTCTTGGCTCCTGGCCCCATTTTCTTGCTGCTTTTTATGGCCTGCTTTTGCTCCCTCTTGTGATCCACAATGCCTGCACACCCTGCCTTCTCACAGGCTGATGGAAATCCCCCCATGTTGCCCTTGGAAATGCTCATTACCAAGGGAAGACACAATGGCTTCACTCGGTGATACATTGGTGATGCTTCCAGAGGCTTCTAGTGCCTCCATTTCATGGGCCACTTGCTTAGTCACTTCTGAAATGCCTTAGTGCTATGAAGGCTGCATTTAACTTAGCCATCTGTGAATAACTCCATCAGAGGCAGATTCAAATCCAAAGTCAAGACTGCTTCCTGGCTGGAATGTCATCCTGTCTCACACAGGGCCAGCAAGAGTGATTCCTGACATGGGAGTCCAATGCAGTTGTCTCCCCCTTGGGAGCCCTTGGGAGCCCTTGGGAGCCCTTGGGAGCCCTTGGGAGTATGCCATGCCTTAAACGAGGACTTTCTTACAAATCAATTAGTGCTTGGCACTTTATAGTCTGGAATGATGTCACACAGCCTGTAAGTAGTCAGGCTTCGGATGATGCTTTCAAAATTAATAGTCATTGGTCTAGCAGAGGTTTACATTTCTTTCCGGGAGTGTGTCAAGATAGGAGGAATACAAGAAACAGATGAAGCGCTCCTAAAGATGAGGTCATACAGCTAACTCAACTCACCTTGATTAAAAGTCTATAGGTACCAGGCGTGGTGCTTGAGATATAGCCTTTGTCTCAAATGTCTTATAGATTAGGGGAGGGATCAAGGGATCTTAACCTAGAGGCAAGGATTTTTAAAGACATTTATGAGTGGTCTTTAGGGACTACAGAAACCTCCAGAATGGCACATAAACTGAATTTATATAAATAAGGGTATGCACACATATCTGCACATTTCTGGGAGGTAATGGAAGTTCTAGGAGGGACATATGACATCCCGACAAACAAAATTGCTAACTACTAGTCTAGTATCTTTTTACTGTGTATTCCGCAAATATGTAAGAATGGGTGTTGAATGAATGAATGGTGATTAAATTAGTAAGTGATGATTTCCATCCTGGGAAGGACACACAGGTCAGCCTATCTGACAGGAATCTTGTGGTTTCAGGACACACAGGTGGTAGAATCATCTCTTATCAGAGGTTGTAAGTATAAGAATTCAAAGAACTGGGGAAAGTTCAGAGATACGGGGCTCATATAAAGAAAAGTGAAAGTGGAAAGGAGGATGATGGGAGTCCTCAAAGCAAGGAGAGGCTGCATGTATACTTTAAGCCAGAGCAGGGACCAAAGAACACAGAAATTAAAAATCAGGAGCAATAGGTCAGACTGCTCAAGTACCAGAGCAGTGTGGGAGCAAGGTGGATAATAAAGATTTAGGGAGGAGTCTGAAGATTTTCAGAACTTGGGTTTGGAATCAGGCAGCCTTGAGTTCAAATCCTACCTCTACTCTTCGTTAGCATCTCTTTGCTTAGTTTCCCCAGCTACAAAACGGAGAAACAACACTAACTCCTCAGAAGGTCATTGAAAAGAATAAATGGAAGAACACACACAAAGTGCAAAGCTACTCAGAATAGGGTTTTGACTGAATTCTAGGTAAGCATTGGATCCCCTTAAAGGGCACCAATTAGAATGGATAGTCACAAACATGGTTTGATATCACTTAAGTGTTCCAAAATTTTATTCATATTCATTTCTCTACTGTACATTCTTATTTTTCCCATATGGTTCTTGCAAGGTACTGCCTATTACTGAACTAAATTTACTCTTTCTTCGTATTAATCAAAGCTTCCAGATATGAAATTTCCCCATTCCCCTTTGAGAAGATGATTATTTTCCTGATAGAAAATTATTAGGAAATCTGATGAGGGAAAAGAATGCTCTCAACTCTTTATTCAACTATTCTCCCAAGCCCTGTTGATTCACCCTCTACCATCTGGACCTTTTTAATTCCATCCCCATGCAATTGTCCTCTCCAGTTGTCACATGATGAATCTACCCCAGTTATTCTCTTCTACTTCTCCCCTACAGTGGTGGACAAATAATCTTCCTACAATACCAATTCACATGGCTCATGCCTAGAACACTCTCTTGCAGTTGACCACCTACCAATATAAATCCTCTCTCTCTCTCTCTCTCTCTCTCTCTTTTTCATGCGCTCTCTCTCTCTCCCCCCTCTGACTTTTAAATAGTTATCAAGCACTTACAACATTTGGATTTTTTATTAATATATAGTTGATTGCTTATTTTTCTCTTCTCCAATTAGCTATTATCTTGTGAGTCAGGCACCATATATTATTTAGTTCCATATCTTTCCATCTTTCCAGTACCTGGTTCAGTGTCTTGTATGAATAAGGCAGTCAATACACAATTGATGAATCAGTAAGGTGAATCTAGACCCTATATTTGATTAATGAAGTATTTCCTAAATCAATGGTTGTCAAAGTGTGTTATGGTGACTACCAAGGTCCCTGAAACCCTGTTAGCAGATATATAAAATCAAAACTATTTTTGTAATAATTCCAAGATATTATTTGCCCTTTTCACTCTTATTCTCTTACTAATGTATGGTGTATGAAAGGTCATTGACAGGGTTTCAGATTCCACATCACAGTTAGCCTTTAAGAAATTAGTACTTATTGAATATCAAAGAAGAATATCCATAGTTATCTAAAGAAGAAGAAAAAAACTATTAAGGGATGTCAGGATAGCTCTGAGGTTGAGCCTTTGCCTTGTAATCGCAATGTCCAGAGTTTGATGCCTGGCCCCAGTCTGTGCAAACCCATATGCTGAACTGCAGTGCTACTGATAACCACCTAGATGGCATGGTGGTAAAGGTTCTCATCTCTCACATGGGAGGCCCCTGGTTCAGTTCCCACCCTGTGTAGCCCCACATCCACCTGTGTGGAATGAAACCACGTCACAACTATGATGTACAACTATGGAGACTGCTCTGGGCCCTCTCCCTTCTTTCTCTCTCTCTCTCTCTCTCTCTCTCTCTCTCTCTCACCTTCTCTCAAAACAATAAAACACATCTTTTGAAAAATAAATAAGAGATGCTGGGATAGCTCAGCAGGTTGAGCACTCACCTTGCAACCACGAGGTCTTGGAATCGAATCCAGACCAGGCCTGTGCAAACCCACATGCTGCAGTGCAATGTAAATGTTAACAGCCAGGATGGCATGGCGATGAAGGTTCTCACCTCCCATGGAGTGAAGGTTCTCACCTCCCAAGCAGGAGGCCCCCAATTCGGTTCCCACCTTATGTGGCCCCACATCTGCCTGTGTGAAATGAAACCATGTCACAACTAATGATGTACAACTATGGAGACTGCTCTGCCTCCCCCCCCGCCCCCACCCCCACCCCACCACCTTCTCTCTCTCTCTGTTTTTCTCTCTCACCTCTCAAACAATAAAATATATCTTAAATAAATAAATGAATAAATAATAAAAAGACTACTAAAATGCTCATCCCTTTTCAACTATATATCTCTATAAGGCAGGATTTTCTTCATTTTCTTCAACCAAACCAACATTTCACAACAAGCTGATTGCTGAAATAGATATGAGAACCCAGATAACTCCTATAAAGCCATTTGTTAAAGAGATTTGCAAAAATGTAACACAGTGCTAATCTCTTCACTATTTGGGGGGGGGACATGTAGTTTTATTTACAGAAATATGTTATTTATGCTAACATTTAATGGGTTTGTAATTACTTCAAAATCAATTAATGAGTATACATGCAAAATTTTCTCAGTTTTAACTTCAAATATGTTCAATGTCCAATAGGTAAGATCCACATAAAAAGGTTTTAGAATTCTAAACTATTCTTAAGAGTGCAAAGGGGTCTTGAGACCAAAACGTTTAAGAATCACTCTCCAAACTTTGTTTCCTGAATACCAGTTCTCTTTTAAAATGTTCCTAGGTCTTTTGTAGGAGGCAAAAATGGTGGGGTCGGGGGAGGGATATCATGTTCTTTTGGGTACGGGAAAGCCGTGTTAAATAAAGTAAAATAATGAAATATATTTTTCATACCTCTCAAAGCTTTTATTGTGCTAATGTTCTTTGTAAATATCTCAGGGCTGTATATTGGTTTTCAATTACTGACTAACAGATTAACAAATATTTAGTTGTTTAAGACAACACACATTTACCGTATTGTCTTACAGTTTCTGTGGTTCAGGTCACCAGTCATAGCTTAGGGGGGCTCCTTCCTTCAGGGCCTCATCAGGCTATCACCCAGGTGTCAGCTGGGGCTGTGGTCTTATCAGATGCTCACCTAGGAAAGGACCCCTTTCAAGCTCCCTCAGGGTGTTGGCAAAATTCATCTCCGGCTGGTAGAACAAAGCTTGTATTCTTGCTGGCTATTGGCCAAGAGCTGTTCTTCATGCCCAAGGCTGCCCACAAATCCCTTCCCTTTTCACAGGCTCTCTCACAACACAGTCCGTTACTTCTTTAAAGCTGGCAATGGAAAGTCTGTCCAGTACTAAGGATGTACCTTAAACAGCAAATTAGCTACATTAGAGAAGTAGCACCCCATTTCCTTTTCTATATTCTTTTGGCTAGAAGCAAGTCACAAATCCTTCCCCCACTTAAGAGATTATGCTGGGCATGAACATGGTAGGGGCAGAAATCATGGGTGCCACCCTGTCTGCCATAGGTATACACTATGCTTTGTTCTCACTTACTTGACCAAATAATTCTTTTGTGGGCCTATTAACATGTCAAGAAGCCCTCTTTGAGAAATGTTAATCTAAAGCACTCAGTATATAATTAAACATATGTTCTTCCAATGTACTTTATAAGTGTGTGTGTGTGTGTGTGTGTGTGTGTGTG
>PVKE010012216.1:0-38732 GCA_004027555.1 Craseonycteris thonglongyai
GGGATGGCTCAGTGGGTTGAGCGCTCACTTTGCAGCGCCGGGGACCGAGGATCGAATCCCAGCCCCGGCCCTTGCGGAACCATGTGCTGAACTGGGAGTTCCCCCAGTTCAGTTCTCTCTCTGTCTCTGTATCTCTCACTCTCTGTCAAAAAACAATTAAAAAAATTTTTTATAAAAAAATAATGCATTGGTCTAGTCTCTAGAAGAATGCATTAGTTCTTTAAAAAATAGAAATATATTCTATTCTTTTGATATTAATTGCATTTTATAGTGTTTAGATTGAAACTTCACACTGAATATGAATGATAAGGATTAGGGTTTAGGGTGTTAGGGAAACAAAATGGGAGGGGTTTTGGTTTTATTTTTTTATTCCAACAATTGATGGCTTAGAGCAGGGACCCCAACACCCAGGCCACAGACTGGTACCGGTTCAAGGCCTATTAGGACCTGGGCCATGCAGCAGAAGGTGAGCAGCAGGCAAGTGAGTGAAGTTTCATCTGTATTTATAGCTGCTCCCCATTACTCTTATTACTGCCTGAACGCTACCTCCTGTTAGATCAGTGGCAGCATTAGATTCTCACAGGAGTGCAAACCCTATTTATTGTGAGCTGTACTTATGAGAGATCTAGGTTATTTGCTCCTTATGAGAATCTGATCTGACGTAGAGCTGAGGCAGTGATGCTAGCACTGGGGAGCAGCTGCAAATACAAATTAGCATTAGCAGAGAGGTTTGACTGCACAGAGACCATAGTAAATCAGTTGCATATTCATATCAAAACCCTATTATTTTGTGTCAGGTGACAATTAAGCTGCATCTGGTGGCAGGCTTTATAAGTGGCAAGTGAGTTGATATACTTCAATTGTACAGCTGCATCTGGTGGCACACTTTGAATCAGAATCTGACACTTTGGTCCACATGTGACCTGCCCATTATTTTGTTTACCACTTCTGCCTGCAACTTTTTCCTTTACTGCTCACTGTGCACAGTTTTGGTAAGCCCACAGGCTAACCCTAGCCAAAATATGTAAAACACGAACATCACTGGAGAGCTTCTTTGAAAAGGGGGAAAGACCCAATGATAAGACAGCAGAAGATTCTAAAAGTGCCAACAATGGGGAAGCCGGGATGGCTCAGTGGGTTAAGCACTCGCTTTGTAGCCCCGGGGACCGAGGATCGAATCCCAGCCCCAGCCTGTGTGGACCCATATGCTGAGCTGGGGAGTGCCCCCAGTTCGGTTCTCACCAAGGTGAGACCCTGGCCCAGTTCCTGCCCTGTGCAGCCCTGTACCCACCTGTGGAATGAAACCGTGTGGAAAAACCGATGATGTGCAACTATGGAGACTGCTCTGGGCCCTCCCCCTTCTCTCTGTCTCTGTATCTCTCTCTCTCTCTCTCTCTCTCTCTCTCTCTCTCTCTCTCTCTCTCTGTCAAAAACAATGAAAATAAATCTTTAAAAGTGCCAACAAAAAGACAGCTGCATTTAAAGGAAAATACCAAGAGTCCTACTTAAATTGCAAGTTTATTGCTATAGGCCATAGGGAATTCACATTCTTCAGGTCCACTTTATATAATATGTGTTGACTGGCTCTCCAATGAAGCCATGAAACCTTCAAAAGTGCTTTACCACATGGAGACCAAGCACCTTGTATTAAAAGAGAAAAAAAAAAAAGTGAACATGAATACCAGAAGCAATTATTGGAGGCCACCACTTCATCAAATGTGTCTGCACTGAGAGCATCATTCTTAGTGGTTTTAATCACATTGCTAAAGCTAAGAAGCCCTTTACTATTGGTGAAGTATTGATCCTGCCTGCTGCTAAGGACATTTGTTGTGAATTTTTAGGAGAGGCTACAGTTCAAAAGATGCCACATGTTTTTCTTTCAGCTAGGACCATAATTAGACAAACTGATGAATTAGCAGAGGATATTGAGGACAGTTGTTAGGATTAGTAAGTCACCATGGTATGTAATCTAAATTGATGAGTCTACCGATGTTGTCAACAATGCAACAGTGCTAGTTTTTATGTGATATATTTTTCAAGAGGATGTGCATGAGGATATGCTTTTGTTGCCAACCAACACCACAGCTGCAGAACTATTCAAGTCTTTCAATGATTATGTGTCAAGAAAACTGAATTGGGGGAAGCCGGGATGGCTCAGTGGGTTAGGCGCTCACTTTGCAGCGCCAGGGACCGAGGATCGAGTCCCGGCCCCGGCCCGTGAAGACCCATGTGCTGAACTGGGAGCTCCCCTAGTTCAGTTCACTCTCTCTCTCTCCCTCTGTCAAAAATAAATAAATAAATAAAAATATATTAAAAGAAAAGAAAACTGAATTGTGTTGGTATATGCACTGACAGAACAGCTGCCATGACTGGACGGCTTTCTGGTTTCACTACTTGGGTCAAAGAGGTTGCTTCTGATTGTGAGTCTATGTACTGTGTCATCTATAGAGAAATGCTGGCTAGCCAAAAAATGTCACCAGAACTTAACAGTGTTTTGCAGGATGTGATTAAAAATTGTCATATTCATTAAAGTTTATGGCCTTAACTCGTGTCTGTTTCCGTAGCTCTTTGAGGAGATGAATACAGAATACACATGTCTTCTCTTATATGCAGAAGTGAGATGGCTTTCTAAAGGTAGATCGCTGGCCAGAGTTTATACGTTATGAGAGCCGCTCCAGAGATTTCTTTTAGAAAAACTGGCAGCACATTGCAGTGACACAGAAGGGTCACAAAACTTGTTTATTGGGGAAGCCGGGATGGCGCATCAGATTGAGTGCTTCCTTTACAGCCCTGGGGACCAAGGATCAAATTCCGGCCCTGGCCCATGAGGACCCAATTGCTGAACTGTAGTGTGGCCCCCAGATCAGTTCTCGATATGGGGGGGGGGCATGCCTCCCATGTAGGAGGCCCCTGGCCCAGTTTCCACCCTGCATGGCCCCCGCCCACCTGTGTAGAATGAAACCATGTCAAAAACTGATGATGTAAAACTGTGGAGACTGCTCTGGGCCCTCCCCCTCCTCTTTGTCTCTCTCTGTCTATGAAAAACAAGAAAATATATCTTAAAAAAAAACAAAAAACTTGCTTACTTGTGTGACATACTCAGCCTGCTCAATGAACTGAATCTGTCACTTCAGGGGAGAACAACTGTTCAAGTCAGCAGATAAAGTGGCTGCGTTCAAAACCAAACTTGAATTAGGAGTGAACATTGGTGTTGTGTATGTGTTGCTATAAGAAATCATTTTAAGGCAGTCACCTCATTTATTTTATTAATTGTTAAATTTATTGGGGTGACATTGGTTTGTAAGAGTTACATAGGTTCCAGGCATACAGTTCTACATTACATCATCTGTATTGCATTATGTGCTCATCATCCAGTGTCAGTTCTCTTTCCATCACTATATATTTGATGCTGAACATTAGAATTTTTGACATGTTTCAAACATTAGTAGAGATTTTGAAAGAGATTGAGCCCCCAGGGCCTTCTTTCCCTCAGCTGGTGCGTGATTACCTATCTCAGCTTTCAAAAAAGTTTGAGCATTATTTCCCAACCACAAAAGACCCCCAACCTGGGAAGGAATGGATCTGCAATCCATTTGTGAATAAGCCACATGAATCGATTTTGTCCACTAGAAGAAAATCAACTGCTTGAGACTGTAAATGATGGTGGCCTTAAAAGTACCGGTATGTTTGAGACAACTTCAAAACTTTCTATGTTCTGGATTTAAGTCAAGGTAGAATATCCTGATGTTGTCACAAAAGAACAGAAAATCGTGCTTCTGTTTCCAACATCCTATCTTTGTGAAGCAGGGATTTCTGCAGTGACAGCAACCAAAATGAGATTATAGAATATTTTAGACATAAGCAACACACTGCGGGTGTCACTGTCTCCCATCACCCCTAGATAGGGCTGTCTAGTTGCGGGAAATCAAGCTCAGGGCTCCTAGTGAGTCTGCGTTATGGTGAGTTGTATAATTATTTCATTATATATTACAATGTAGTAATAATAGAAATAAAGTGAGAATACCAGGATAGCTCAGCGGGTTGAGCACTTGCCTTGCAGCCTTGGGGTCTGAGGATCAAGTCCTGCTCAGGCCCATGCGGACCCATATACTGAACTCTGGGGTATGCTTCCCATGTGGGAGGCCCCCAGTTCAGTTCCCATCAGGTTGAGCTTCCGATGCAAGAGCCCCTGGCCTGGTACCTACCCTGCGCGGCCCCACGCCCACCTGTGGAATGGAAACTGTTGAAAACTAATAACGCACAACTATTGGAGACTGCTCTGGGCCCTCTTTTCTCTGTCAAAAACAGTGAAATAAATATTTTCTTTTTTTTTTTTAAGATTTATTTTATTGATTTTTGACAGACAGAGAGAAACAGAGTCAGAGAGAGACAGAGAGAAGGGGGAGGGCCCAGAGCAGTCTCCATAGTTGACATTAGTTTTCCATATAGTTTCACTCCACAGGTGGGCACAGGGCTGTGCAGGGCAGGAACTGGGCCGGGAGCCTCCCACATAGGTCCCAGCAAGAACTGAACTAGAGGCACACCCCAGTTCAGCATGTGGGTCCGCATGGGCCAGGGCTGGGATTCGATCCTCGGTCCCCAGGGCTTCAAAGCGAGTGCTTAACCCGCTGAGCCATCCCAGCTTTCCCCGAAATAAATCTTTAAAAATAATAATAGAACTAAAGTGTACAATAAATGTAATGCCCTCGAATCATCCAGAAACAATCCTCACCCAGTCCCCCACACCCACAGTCTGTGGAAACATGGTCTTAAACATGAAACTGGTTTCTGGTGTCAAAAAAGTTGGTGACCGCTGACTTAGAAAATTACAGAAGATGACTTGCTACAATCTTTTGAGAGGGCAGTTTTTCACTACTTTGTCAATCAATTAAAAATGCACATGCCCACTTCTCATTAACCCCACTTCAAGGAATCTAGCTTATAGAAATCATGGGCATAAAAGCTCAAGTTTTAGGGTGTGTATTTGCAGCCTTATTGGTAATAGCAAACTATAAGTAAATAGGGAAACCCGGGATGGCTCAGCGGGTTAAACGCTCACTTTGAAGCGCTGAGGACCAAGGATTGAATCCCGGCTCCGACCCAGGCAGACCCACATGCTGAACTGGGGTTTGCTTCCAGAATGCGGTGAGGCCTCCAGTTCAGTTCAAAAATTAAAAAACAAAACAAAAAAAACGATTAAGTAAATAGAAGTAAAAAAAACAAACAAAACTAACAACAAAAAGAACTCACCTACCTGAGTATAAATAGTTAAATAGTTTATAGTACATACATACTGCACATTTTTTTTTTTCTTTTTAAGAAAGGTAGGACTCTACAGTGTATAAATTAGCAATATATATCATTAAAGGAAAAAAAGCACTTCAGAACAGTATGATTAGTATGTCCCTAGTTTTGCAGTAAAAATATGTGTGCATGAATACGTGTGAGATAGAGAATGTTTTTTATATTGTTTAAATGAATAAATTAAAAGTAGAACCAAGATTTTGAAAGGTAGAGAAACAGACAGTAAATAAAACTTTCTGTGTTCTTCTAAGTGTTGTTTCCCTCATCATTTACCTTCATTTCCTCTTTTTCCTCCTTTACACAACCTAATTACACTTAAGAGAAAATGCCTTCTTCTTGAATTTCAAAAAGATTTTGAAAAAGATCACATAAATAATGGGGCAATAAGCAGCACTATCTTCATGGGCTCCAAATTTGTCATGTTTTGACCATTTTTCTTTCCTCCCATGTCCAACCTGCAAAACATCTTTCCCACATATTCAGTCCTTTGTTGTTCTTGCTGCTTTTACCATAGTTCATGTCCTCATTACTTTATGCTTGGATTATTATTACAGTAGCCTACGAAACTGGTCTCCTTTCACTTCATCTCATTCCACTTTCATACTATACAGTTTCTGCTGAGCATATGATAGTCAGGATTAGAATATTATTCTAAATATGCTTGCAAAAGCAGTTTTGTGTTATGTCTTTTCAGCTGGAGACAGTATACCCCTCAATGTTTCATTTCTCCCGCCTCTGACCCCCCCCCAAATGTTTCATTTCTCCCGCCTCTGAACTTTCTTGAATCTTATTTAATGACCCTTGTAGTTTTCTACCTACCTGTAATTATATGTGTACCTTTTTCTAAAAAACCAGCGGAAGCCGGGATGGCTTAGTGGGTTAAGCACTCACTTTGCAGCGCTGGGGGCCAAGGATCGAATCCCAGCCCCGGCCTGTGTGGACCCATATGCTGAACTGGGGAGTGCCCCCAGTTCAGTTCTCTCTCTGTCTCTGTATCTCTCTCTCTCTCTCTGTCTCTGTCTCTGTCAAAAACAATAAATATAAATAAAAAAACAACCAAACAAAACGGATACACTGGAAACTCTTCCTAGACCAGAATACATCTAACTTTTCTTGTATCACTCACAGCACTTAAAATGCCTTGCACAGACTAAGCAAATATTTCCTGATAAATCTAGTTGTTAAGTTTACATAGAAAAAAATTAATGAACTTAGTATGTCATTGTTCTTCTCCCCCCATGAAATGTCTTCTGCCCAACAGGAAAAACTCATATTATAAAGGTGATAACATGTGACTAAAGTTAGGAAAGCACATCAAATTCAAGTCAAGAAGTAACTGGATATGTAGATTGGCAATCAACATTGTAAATCTTTATAGGGGATGCTGAGTTTGAACTTTTTTCTGTCCTTGAAAGGGAACTATTGAAAGATTGTAAGAGATGAGTCATTTGATCAAATGTATGTTTTAAATACATTAGTCTGATACAGTGAGGATATCTAGAAATGGTAAAACTGGAAAATGGGATCCAATTAGGCTATTAGAAGAGTCTAGGAAAGAAAAAATCCTAAAGTTCTAGTATAGAGGCAGTATAGTAGGATAGAAGAAAATTGGTTTAAGAAATACAGGTTAAATTTGTGTCTTTTTGGTTCTTATCTGATGTGGGATAAGGCAGATGGAAGCATCTTGACTAAGCTTTAGAGATTGGATTAAGTGCTGATGCTTAAATTGGAGAAGGAATGTAGGAGGAAGGAGAGTAGCATTAAATTTGTGGCTGAGAGAGGTTTTGAGAATGTTAAATTTAAATTGTTTGATGATGTCCAGTAGTTGGTTGTTTATATAAGTCTTGGGAAAGAGGCTTAAGGGGAAGGGTCAGAGCACTGAGTCATCAGTGCTCGGGCCCAAAGTAAGGGTGGTTGATGTTTGCCCTGGAGGGTATGTATTGTAGATTTTTAAAAATCCATTCCTTTTTCAGTGATTTCTGTGATATCCCCACTATTCAAGATTTATGATTTACTTTCTATAATCTTTAAAAGTAGTCTCTTAATTTGAATCTAGTTAAGGAAAACAAAGCAGTTGAGGAAAACTAGAAAACAATTGGCATTAACTCTAGATCAGTGTCTTAAAAGATTAAAAACGTAAGTTAGGGAACTGTTCTATGTTAAAAGAGACTAAAAAAGACATGAAAACCAAATACAATGTGACCCTTGATTGAATGATCCTGGATTGCTTTTTTAGAGGCTGTTATTTGGGTATTTGGGGGAATTTGAATATGGGCTGTAAAATTGGATAATTGTATGAATGTTAAAATGTGACGATTGTGCAGGATAATGTCCTTTTTCTTAGGGCGAAGTGCCATAATGCAGCTAACTCAAGTGGTTCAGCATACAAAAGTACATGTATAAGAGAGAAAGATAAAAAGCAAAAATAAGATATAAAAGAAATACGGTAATATGAGAGTTATTTTAGTTATGTGAAATGTGTTTTTATTAAAATGTCTAGTTTCCTTAATAAAAATTCATAGTATGGTTACATGTTAAAAGTTGAATAAGATTGTATTTATTATGTATTTGTCCTTTTCTCCAATGATTATGGGAAATAGTTAAAGACAATAAAGCAACTGGCTTATCATGCATGGCTTCTCTTTGAAACCAAATTATTATTAAACCCTGTATTAGAATAGTGTGGGTTAACACTGCAATCTTACCACAACCAAGATTTTTTTTTGCTCACATTACCTATCCAATAGTTTGTCAGACTGATGACGTTTCTGGCCATGTGTAACTACACATCTGGAACATTAGATTTCCACAGTGACCACCACAGGGAACGAAATAGCTGGAGGGTCCTCATGGGCCCCTAGGTATTTCAGCCATGAAATGACACACAGGTTATTTCCACTCATAGCCCAATAGACAGAACCAGTTACATGGCCCTGCCCTATTGGTAAGGATCTGGGACATGTGGTGAGCACATGAATATTTGGTGAGCAATAAATGTCTGTCATGTTTTGTAGTTCATCTTAAGAAATACTGAGTGTGGATAGTCTTTAAATTTATGGATAATTGGTCATTGTTGCCACAGTTCTGCTTGTTAAGTTATAGGGGAAAAAAAATTTTTTTTTAATTACTTTTAGTGCCAGGAAGTGGCTTATTACTTTTATATTGACTATTTCTCACATAACCCATTTTAATTTATTACCTTTAAAACTATATAGTAAATATAAACTGAATATAAGGGAAGTTTAGTAATTTGCCCACTTGCAGAGTATATCATTTGGAGAGTTAAAGGAATTTTGAGATTTTTGCTTTGCCATTTTAATAACTACTTTTAACTGCTATTTTAACCTAAAACTTCCTTGAGATTTTTAAAAGGGGTTTTTCTCAGAAAGGTTTTATTTTTCTTCTTAAAATTTACATTATTTAAAAATAGCATTAGGTAGTGTTTTTAAGAGTGTGACCTATTAACCACTTGTATGTAACTCTATACAACTGTTTTCTTATTTGGCATATAGTTAGACATTTCTCAGAGATTTAAATTCTAATGTATTTCGGAACAAATATTCAAAATGTTTTGTTTATCATAAAACATTTGAAATATCTACATACTCGTAGATTAATTAAACTTATACAAACTTTAGTAACATATTTCTGAGGTATGACTGGAAAATTATTTTCTAATATTAAAATTTTAGGTTGAGCAATAAACAACATAAAACTTCATTTTGAATATTTAATCTTAAGATCTTTGTTCTGAATCTACAATACGCAAAATCAGTTGACTAAACTCCTTACTTGACTTGATTCCTGTACCAACTCTTTCTATGTACTTCTTTATATCAGATTAGGTAAATCATAGGCCAAGAGCTCTTATTAAATGAAGTTCTGAGGTCAGTGTAAGTTCAATATAATCTTTTTGCCCCTATAATTCTTGATGGGAGTTCTGTTATCAATACAATACCCTATGAAAAAAGTGCTAAAGCTGTATCATTACTGTGGAATCAAAGGGAGAGAATTAACATTTTAATACTAAGAAATGAAGATTTACAACCTTGAAAGTTTATTAACTCAATAACTTTCTTTAACCTTTGCTCAATTATAGACCAAAGAGGATATTTTTCAAAAAATAGTCACTCCTATTCATCACTCTCATTTAAATGGTTTTTGACATTTGTTTTGACATATAAAGAATTATATAAAACTCATCACATAGTATAATAGTATGTGGTAACATATGCCTAAGGATCTCCAGAGCTGCCTTTCTTTATCTTTTGTGGAAGTTGATGCTACCTGAACACAACAGAAATTCTTTGCATTTGTATCAAATTCCCTGAGGATCCATCTGTTAACTTATAGTCTATGAAATCATATTTCATAATTTATTATCATTGCTAGTACGTACACAGACTAAAAGGAAATGCATCTGGTATCTTATTTCTTTACCACATTATTATCTTCAATGAAAAAATATATATGGAATGACTCCACTCCATTGTTGCAAATGAATCGTCACTGTCATTTTATTTGTGGTAATTTTTCTTTTTTCCCAAACCACCTATTTCCTGGAGAAAGGGAAAGTTAATGAACTTTGTTTTCTTAGTACACTTTATTCAAATTAGAAGTTCCTAATAAGTGTAGATAATTGCCTTCTAGAAGCTTTTTTTAAATTTTGTTTAAATGTATTTGTTTTTCTGAAAAGTTAGAAAGTGACTCCTGTTTTCAAAATTATTTACTAAATTGTTGCTTTAGTTAGGAAGAAATTGACAACTTTATCTGAAACTTTCAAAAATACAAGTAAGCATCAGGTCAAAGTAAAGCCATCTCTTCATTTTTGTATTGGAAATGCCAGTGTTTAATACCAGCGTTTCGCTAAAAGCTCTAAAATTTGTGGGCACAGTTATGTCCCACAGTTTTTAGAACATTTTGTTTTTAAAGTGAATTTTACTAACCAGTTAAAACTTTAGTATAGGAATACCAGCTTTTATGTTGTTAAGAGGGTGTATTTTAACACTGAAAGGATAAAATAAAAAAAGGAAATCTGTGATTTCAGAATAAATGGCAGTCCTTCCATATGTCAGTTGACTGTATCATATTGATATATTTATAACTTGCATTAGCTTTATTTTACTTCTATACACTTTATTTTTGCCCTTATTTGAATATGTTCCGTGATGAAGTTTACAGTGCTTATTGCAATAGAAAAATTAGTAGGCAAAATCTTTGTGTGACAGGTATGTGCCTGTGGAACAAAATATTTTCATTTGAAGTACATTTGTTTACATAAGCAGAGAATCCTCAACTTTATTTCTAACATAGCAGTTAAGTCATATACAGAATGAAAAAGCCTCTGATGACATTGATATACAGATTTTTGTTCATTGCAGTGTTCACAGGAATAGAATTTTAAGTACCACACAAAAAGGTATTTGTAAAGGTATTTGTAGCCATCAACACTAGGCTTAAAACTCATTAAGCCAAATATAGACTTTTAACACATATCTTCTAAAATTATTTTTTAAATCTGTTTGTCAGATATTCTAGTTTATATCATGAATTCTAAAATGAATTGTGACAGAGTCTGTATAATGTAGTGTTAATGATTTGAACCTGAAGCCAGCTTTCCTGTGTTTGAATCCCAGCTCTGCCACTTACTAATGGTGAAACTCTGGGTAAAGTGGATTGTTGTATTTGAAACTCACTATAGTTTTTTTGTGCATTTTATCTTAATACTATTAATGCTATTTTCAGAATACAAGTTTAGTACATAATTTTTTAGCTCTCATCATTTTTTAAGATTTATTTGATTGTTTTGACAGAGAGAGACAGAGAGAAGGGGGATGGCCCAGAGCAGTCTCCATAGTTGTACGTCATCAGTTTTGTTTTTTTTGGGTTGTTTTTTTTTGGTTTTTTTAAGGATTTATTTATTTTATTGTTTTTGACAGAGAGAGAGAGAGATACAAAGAGATACAAAGACAGAGAGAGAACTGAACTGGGGGAACTCCCCAGTTCAGCATATGGGTCCGCATGGGCCGGGGCCAGGATTCGATCCTCGGTCCCCGAGGCTGCAAAGTGAGCGTTTAACCCACTGAGCCATCCCGGCTTCCCCTGGGTTTTTTTTTTTTAAGATTTTTTTTATTTTTTATTGATTTTTGACAGAGAGAAACAGAGACAGAGAGAGACAGAGAGAAGGGGGAGGGCCCAGAGCAGCCTCCATAGTCGACATTAGTTTTCCATATGTTTCACTTCACAGTGGGCATGGGGCTGCACCGGCAAGAACTGAACTGGGGGCACACCCCAGCTCAGCATGTGGGTCCGCATGGGCCGGGGCCGGGATTCGATCCTCGGTCTCCGGGGCTTCAAAGCAAGCACTTAACCCGCTGAGCCATCCCAGCCTTCCCATCATCAGTTTTTTGACATGGTTTTGTTCCACACAGGTGGGCAGGGGAGCCGCACAGGGATGGGAACTAGGCAGGAGACTCCTGCATGGGAGGCATGCCCCCACAAGCTGGTGCCAAACTGGGGCCTCCCACATGGGAAGCACAACCCAGTCCAGCATATGGGTCCGCATGGGCTGAGGTTGGGACTCGATCCTCAGATCCTGGGGCTGCAAGACGAGCGCCTAATCTGCTAGCCATCCTGGCATCCCCTCACTACTTTTTAGCTTTCATCGTTTTTAGTTCATCCCCTCACTATTTTTTAGTTTTCATCATTTTTAATTTTCAAAGACTAGGAAGGCGTAAATTGATCATGTCAGAACTTGAGGGGCATTTAGGTTTATGTCACTTGAGAAACACTTTTTATAAACATTCCATCAGTTTGTCCAAGCATTTCAACAGATAGGTAGCCATTTTAAAAGAAAATATTAACTATATTAATGGTACACAGATGGTACTCAGATATGGTGAACTTATATACATGTAGACCTTAATGAGTAGTGAACAAATTGTTTTAGGACACACATGACTCAACTTTTCACACTTGACTGTATAAGTTTAGAGTTCATGCTTTAATTTTTTATTAGGCTAAACTTGGGAATCTATTGACTGATTTTTTTTATGATAACACATTTATGTAGAATAAGAAACAATATTCTCAAATGGTAATTACAAAACTGTTTTCATATCTTCTGAAACATGGACACACAGTATAGTTGTGTGCCATATAATGACATTTTGTTTATTGACAGAGCACTTATGCAAAGGTGATTTACCATATAACCTAGGTGTAGGCTATATCATCTAGGTTTGTATTAAGTACACTCTGTGATGTTCACACAATGACGAAATCTAATGACATTTCTCAGAACATAGCCCCTGTCATTACGTGGTATATGGCTGTATTATGTTCTTTGCTACTTATTTTAGTGGACTCATAACTGTTCCAGCAAAGAAAAATGTTGCCCATTGCCATGACCACCACAACTACTGAACTCCTCATCTTAATAGCTTAGCTACCTTATTCACTGACATCTTTAATCTGTATCTGGGACTTTACATTTCTTTTTTCTTGTTGTTAGGTTCTTAGACTCCCCCCCTGCCCCCCGAATGTCTGAGATTATTCTCTCATCTTATATTTTGAGTAGTTTTTAATAACTTTTGAAAAAGTTTGTTACAATTTTTAGTCGTGGTGTTTAAATCAAACTTTGAAGATAGTTAAGTCATACTTAGACTCAGAAATAGAGACCTGTATTCCCTAACCTCTTCTCTATGCCACCACCACTTTGCTCTCCAGTCCAGTTTTTTGCTTTGACTGCTGTCAAGTTATTGTTTGCTCTTCTTACTTTGATCTTGCCATTCAGGACCTATAAATTACATTTTCCATGGGTCAGCTTTATCTCATCTTTTAAAAACTTTCAGATTATCTTAATCTTTCCTGAATACCAAATAATATACTCTGATTCTCTTAGCTAATTTTGTTAATGCCTCCCTAGTCCTTTATAGCCAATGAGAGAAACTCATCCCATATCACATTTTTACCCCAGACCTAAAATACATTTTATGTACCTTGAAAATGTAAGAGTTTATCTCCTATAAGAAATCATTACGCACAGTTCTATAAGTGTGTATTGCTCCTGGTTTGAATACCATTTTGAAAATGGAGTGAAAGATGTAAAAATCTAAGCTAAAATCTTAAAACTGTAGCAAAATCACCATTAAGACTTTTAATAGTCTGATGATATTTTTTCCTGTTAACAATAGTCATGCTAAACCAAAGTAAAAAGTACTGTATTTCCTTGGAACTCTCTTGCCTACTGTGCCTACTTTGAAAATATTAATTCTTCTGAAAATTCATTTTCTTTATGTTCTTGTCAAGTCAGTATCAAAAGTGATTCAGGACTTGGGAACTTATCAAGATAAGTCCATATTGTCACTACTTTTCCAGTTTTGTAGCCTCACACACAATAAAAAGTATCCAGGATTTTACTTTGTCTTCAATTAGGTATGTAAAGGAGAACTAACTAGATTGCTATAATAAAATCCTATCGTTTATAAAGATTTAAATGGAAATGTCCACTTTTCTAAAGGGGTATGACCAGTACAGAATTGATTAATGCTTAAAAACTTCTTGTTTAATTTTATATTCTTTTGATAAATCGTAATTAATAAAGGGGAACAAGAAATTAATCTTTCATTATTGAAATGCGATGTTTTCCTCAATATGGTTCTTTAAATACATTACTAGTTTCTGTTATTGCCCATTTACTACCCCCTTGTTTTTTAAATAATGACTTTGGATTTTGATCCATTTCATAGAAATTGGGTCTTTCTTGGAATTTCTGTGCTCTTGTCTCTTATCTTAACTTAGCTGTTAGTTTGATTTTTGAATAAGCAAAATCATGTTCATTGTACAGTTAAAATCTTATTTTGGGGTTTCCCAATTTGGGAATATATTCTTAGAAATTTTTGAGTCCTTAATTTTTTTGAAACAAAACTCAAGTTTAATTTTCTTTGGCCATTACCGAGTATTATATTTTTAACGTAGAATGAACTGTGAGAAGTATCAAGCACATTTCTGATTTCTCTAGGATCATTCTGGCTTTTTGACTGGTATTTGGGATTACTGCACAGTAATATAAAACTTATGTTATATTTTATTCCAAAAAGCCTTGTCTTTGACTTTTCTTCTTACTTATTTTATGAAGTTAGGCAGGTAATAACCTCTCTGAAGTTCATTTTTCCTATACAGCAGCTCCTTACTTAACAGCCTAATTGTTTAATGAACATTCACACTTATGATCACCAGTTCTCCAGCACAGGGAATCCCCTTTCTCAGTCTTTGTTTCATTCCTGAAGTCAGTTAATATTCACTACACTAAGCATTTGCAATCATGCAAGACTACATATTTCGTTTACAAAGGTGGTGTCGCGTGATATCTGTTAAATACATACCCTGTGTTGGCACCACAACGCACCACAGATTTTTGCCTGTAAGCTCTTTAACTTACCAGCCTAGTTGTAGGAATGGAACTCGGTTGTTAAATGACAGGTATCTGTATATATCACCTAAACTTATCTGATCATGCCTCAGCTTGATAATTTTGTATATCATGGCAATTTTGTTGAGGAGTTAAATGAAATGTCAAAAAACAAGCCCTTGGAAATTGGTTTACCTTTTCTTACCTTACTTTAGATAAAAAAGGAATTTTAATGTGTGAGTGATCATAGGATAGGCAGTATTTTTATAGATTTAAACTACAGCTTTCTTTTTCACCACATTTAAGTACTTTTAGGTACTTTCCAATGATATCTCTATAGACCAAGATAATACATTTTAAAGAAGAGATTTATTGTAACTGAACCAATTAAAGCTACTTTTGTGGGCCATTGATTCTATTCTGTGAGGTAAAAATTTTATGTTTTTTCTCCTTTCATGAGTAAGTTGAGGTCGTTTTTTTCCTTAATATTTTCAAATTTGATATACTTGGGTAATCTTCAGTTTCTGTTGGTAAATAGTTTTTATTAAAAACTACCAACCAAGATCCTTTTCAGAAATTGACCCATTTCTCACTTTCGTATTCTTCTATTTTTTTCGGTGACCCTAAGCATTTATATTACAACTTCAGTATTCTTTTCTTTTCTCTTTTTTTTTTAAGTTTTATTTTATTGTTTGAGAGAAGGTGAGAGAGACAGACAGACAGACAGAGGGAAGGGAGGAGGGCCCAGAGCAGTCTCTATAGTTGTACATCATTAGTTGTGACAGTTTCGTTTTATACAGGGGATGTGGGCTGTGAGGAGCAGGAACCAAACTGGGAGCAGTTCAGCATATGGGTTTGCATGGTGCAGGATTCGATCCCTGGACCTCACAGTTGCAAGGCAAGTGCTCAACCAGCTTAGATATTCTCATAAATACTCTTACTTTTAAATTTTATATCCAGGAGAAGCTTTTTTTGCAGGCATGAAAGTTACTTATAACCTAGTTGAATCTTAACCTGTTTTGGCTTTCTGTGTAAAGTCTGTATTGTATACAAACTGTTTGGCTTGAATATCAGTCTAAGGGGATATGTATTTAGTAAGTCGTAAGACCCAGCTAACACCGATCTGTGGGTGTGAAAGTGTTCACTTCTATTTGTAGAAACTTCAAATATAGTATATACATAAAACTTACAAATTGAGTTCTGCATTTTCGAGTCTTATAATGTGTAGGGTAAGATCCAATTTTGAGTATTTTATTGATGATTAATTTCTATTCTGTAAATTCCTACTGAAGGTGATGCAGAATTAATGTTTGCAAGTTCCAAGTTGGTTGTCTGCATTCTACTAATTGCCCTATAGATGGCATTGTTATAATTGCTCATGTTTTTACTGTCCACAAAGATCCATTATTATTCCATCTTCAGGAGTTTTTTATTTTTTAATATGATTTTTTAAGTGATTAATCAAACTAGATCAGATAATAATAGAACTAATATACAGATTTTTAATCTTCTAAGTTTATAGTTTCATAGTTTGTCAGCATTATAGAATTTATTTTTTAATTGTGTTAAGGTAATAAGTGTAGTTAAGAGCATGAATTTTAGATTTTGAATCTGTTCTCACTCTATCTCTTACTAGCTGTGTGAATTTAGGCAAATTGCTTAAACTCTTTGAGAAATGATCAGTTTCTACAATAGTGTGCAAGCTGGTTAGTACAGAGACACTATTGTCTTGTGTACTCATACAGTTGTATCCATAATGTCTGGCACCTAGTAGGTACTCAATTTTTAAAATTTATTGGACTAACATTGGTTAATAACATTATATAAACTACAGGTGTTCAACTTTACAATACAATATCTGTATACACTATTGTATGCTCGCATCCAAATCAGTAAATTTTTGATGAATGAATAATATCTATGTTGCACGATTGCTATGAAAATGAAAGGTAATATGAATATAAAGTAACTAGTAGTATGCATAGCAGGCATTAGCTATTATTAATAACAACAAAATCCTCAGTCTAGCTAATACACAAAATAGGTTTTTTCTTAGACTCTCATTTCTCACATTCCCTTTCAAGGTTTTCATTCCTATCCCCATTCCAGATGTTTTCATTTTGCTTCAGTTTTCTGTGCTATTTTCTGGGCCCTCTGCCAAAGGACTTTTTTCTTTGACTGCCTACTTCTAGTATACCGATACCTTTATTAATCTAATTTTATATCTTTATGTTTGTAATATGTTAAGAGAAAATAATTTCATTTTTAAAGGAAAATTTTATAATCTTATTAAGCACAATTTATGTTAATATCTACCTGGCAAGGATCTATTAAAGTTTAACATTTATATAAAGTAAACTTAGCAAATGCCTGGCATCTAAAGAGTATTCAGTGAATGGTGCTATTTATTCATAGTACTGATGATATTTTAAAATCTTATTTTCTACTGTATCATGGTGCATCTCAAACCTATTAATATTTATTGAGTGTCTTCTACATTGATTTTATACACATTATCTCATTAATCTTTGATTTTACATACATTATCTCATTTAATCTCTAAAATAACCATAGGTTGGGAACTGTTATCCTTACTTTATATTTAAGGATACCTTTAAAGAGTCTAAATAACCTGAAGTCATTCTCTAGTAATTGGTGGAATTGTAATTAAAGCCTCTGTTCTTATCAGTATTCCATTTGTTTATTGTTTGAAAGCTATTTCTGCTTGAGGCTAAGCTAAGAAGAGAAAGTACATACATCCCACATAACTTTTGGTTCCTGTTATCTTTTCATTTTCCTATGTTCCACTAAAATTTCCAGCTTTTCTTTTTTTCTTCTGTTCAAGTAGAACAAGAACATAGTTCAGTAGACTCTCTATTAACCGGAACTCAAGCAACTGGTTAATGGAGAGTCTACTTACCGGTACATTTATCTGGTGTCTACCAATCCCCATGGGTGCTGGTTAACAGAGAGTCTACTGTATTTCATACTGTCTCTCAGACTTCTAGGTCATAAAATTGCTCTAATCCCCTCCTTTGATGATTTTGCAAGGTAGCATTTATGAACATTTCTTCTCATTCTCATACCCATTACTAAATCTAGTTCAATGATGACTTAGTTACTTCAACAGCTTCCTCATCTCCTTGGCCTTCCTGACTGTAAGAATAAGTACTTCACCTAACTTCATCCCTTTGCCTTACTCCACACTTTACCACTTTTGAACACTTGTTAAATGGATCTTTGCTGACTTTTTAGTACTAAGTTGTGCTGATGAAAGTTGATTCTTGTGATTCACATTATTCGGATATTAGTTAATTATACTTTTTCTTGAAGATTTCACCTTTGTCAATGACAAGAAAAGCTGTTTCTTTAATCATCTATAGCATTCCCTAAGATTAACCTAGGCTAGAATTGGGTTTAGCTTTAAAATGCTGTCAGTTTCTACCTTTCTTATGGTAGCATTGTGCCTATCTGGGAATTCCATTAGGTACTCAATACGAGTTACCGTATTTTCCAGCGTATAAGACGACCCCTTAATTTTACAGTTAAAATATAGGTTTAGGCCTATATTCGCTAGGCCTAAACCTATGTTTTAACTGTAAAATTAGGGGGTCGTCTTATACGCCCGGTCGTCTTATACACCGGAAAATACGGTAAATGAGTGTGACAGTAATTACAGCATTTTATGTTAGTTACACTGTAGAGAAAATTACTTTGGTTGCCTTGTAACCTTTTTTATCCTTTTATTGCTATGTATTTCATGCTATTTTTTAAACAACAATAGTAATAATTTTAAAGCTGTCTTTACTGAAGGCCCATAGTGGGCAAAATGTTTTGTGTACATTGTCTCTAATCATGTAACCATACAGGTTATGGGTACTTATCTCCATTTTGCAAATAAAGAAAAGAACCTCAAAAGAGTTCATTTGACTTACATAATTAATAAGTACATGTATATTACATTTGTATTCTTTGGTTCTTCATCCCCTCACGTTAAACAATGTAGAAATCATTTATAAATCTCATATTTGGTGGTTAAACCAAACAATTCTTAAGAACTGTTTTATAAAGCAGTTTTAGGTTTACAGCAAAATGAGATGAAGGTACAAAAACAAAGATTTGCCATATACCCCTGCCCCTACACATGTATAGCTTCCCTATTATTAACATCACTTACCAGAATGGTACATTTTTTTTACCAGAGATGAACCTATATTGACATGTCATAATCACCCAAAGTCCACAGTTTACCTCAGAGTTTACTCTTGGTGGTGTACATTCTAAACAAATTTATGATGACATACATCCGTTATTATAATACCATGCAGAGTATTTTCACTGCCCTAAAAGTTTTCTGTGCTCTGTTCATTTCTCTCCTCTTCTCCATCCTGGGCAATCACTGATCTTTTTATTCCACAATTTTGCATTTTTCAGAATGTTTTATATTTGGAATCATACCATATGTAGCCCTCTCAGATTGGCATCTTTCACTTAGTAATATGCGTTTAAGGTTCCATGTCTTTTCATGGCTTGATAGTTTTGTTTTTTTTAAAGCAATGAATAATATTCCATTGTCTGGATATAATACAGTTTATGCATTCACCTATGGAAGTACAGATATCTTGGTTGTTTTCAAGTTTTTGACAATTATGAATAAAGCTGCTATAAATATGCATGTGCAGGTTTTTGTGTGGACATAAGTGTTCTGCTCCTTTAGGCAAATACCAAGGAGTGTGATTGCAGAATTGTATGGTAAGAGTGAGTATGTTTAGTTTCATAAGAAATCCCCAAACTTTCTCCCAGTGTACCATTGTGTAGTTCCACCAGCAGTGAATAAGGATTTCTGTTGTTTCACATCCTCACAGGCACTTGATGTTTTTCAGTGTTCTGGATTTTGGCTATTTTAATAGGTTTATATCAAGTAACATTTTAAAATCAATTGGTTAGATAGCATGAGAGTGGATACTGAATTTTTTTTCATTTAATATTCTCTTTCTTTCCTTACTTGTGTAACACCCTTCCCTTCTTCCCAGGTCAGTACTGTTACTTCCTCTTAATCACATAGAAAGTGTTTTCTAGATGGAAAGAAGTCATCTTTATGCTTTGGTTAATTAAATATTTTTCATTGTCTTGTGAGAAGTTGCCTATTTCTTGTAATTTACTATTCAGAGTACAGGCTTTTCTTTAAGTACAAAATGAGATTATGGTTCTTTACTGCTTACAAAAACCTTAAACTTGCTTATTACATCAAAAACTTGCTATCATAATCATATACAGATAATTAAAGTAGTTATATGTTATTAAAGTTTTAAGGAATAAAGTAGGACATAGGATTAAGCTAATAGATTTGGTTTTTAGGAAAAAAAGAAAATATAGGTAGTATTAAATCTGAAATGAAAACTTTGTTGCCAATTTGATACAAATGCACTGAATGGTCCAGTTATTTGTTGCTGTGTAACAAACTGCCCCATAACTTAGTGTGATTTAAATTAACTACCATTCGCTTATGTCTCACAATTTCGTGGGTAAGGAATTTCAGGTAAGGCTCAACTTTGTTCATGTGGTACTTACTGATAGAGATTGCTTGGAGGTAATTCAGCTGGCTGGTCTGTATTGGTCTAAGATGGCTTCACCCAATGAGTACAACCTTGGTGGCCATGGCCAGAAGGTGGAGCTCAGCTGAGATACCAACCAGAGCACAGAATCACAGAACACAGAATCACTACAATGGCTGTTTCATGGTGGTCTGATGTTTGACATTGTGGATCAGGACTCCCAGAGAGTGTAGTATGCTTGAGTGAAAACTGCAAGGTTTCTTATGACTTAGCTTTGGGAAACCCAGGTCATTTCTGGATTTTATGATAATTTTTATTGAATTTATTGAATTTATGACCTCATGAAAGTCACTGAGGTCAGCCCAGATTCAAAGGGAGGGAAATTAGATTTCACCTCAGTGTGAGGAATAGGAAAGAATATGTGGACATTTTCAATCTGCCAGTTTATTACACCAGCTATCTTAAATTATGTAAATTCAAGTGAAAAATGAATTGGTGGTAGAGAAGGCAAATGGTTTCATGTATTTTCTACTGTGAACAGATTTAAACAGTCACTGTTAGAATCAGAGCAACTGTAACTGAAGTTGATAATTTCCTGAAATTCAAGCAAAACATTTATTGGTTTATTCTCTAAATATGTACATAATGTTTGTTTTATGATTGGCAGTATAAAACCATGTGCTTTCATCTCACAAGTCTTGAGTTCAATAGCTATAGATATATGAAATCTGAAGACAGTCCTCTGCTCTGTTTTTCTACTTTCTGAGCTAACTTTGTATCTTTTCTCACCTATTTATATAACACTTAAATATTATAAATGATGTTTCCTAAAATAAGATACATGCTAGTATTTTACTGAAAGGAGAAAAGAATAGCAAAACAATTTTCTGGTTAAGAAATATAATTTATATTCAAAGCTTGAAGCTTTTTGGCTTTTATTTTCAATGACACGGGAAGTTTGTGAAGGATTTTGATCAAGAGCGACATGATCTGATCTATATTTTGACAGAATCTCTGGTGGTTGTGTTAAATTGCTTTGGAGTAGTAAGGATAGAAAAAACAATTAGACTATGAAAGAGGAAGGTGGCTTAGATATGGTAGAATTTTTAGATATACGGTATTTTAAAGGTAAAGATTCATGATCCAAAAGTAGGGTAAGAAAGAGGTCAGGGATATTGCCAGATATTTGGTCAAAGCTACTGGAAGAATGAGTTGTCATTAACCAAAATGAGGAAGAAATGTTGCTGAAATAACGGGTGTGAAAAACAATAAAAGGAACTCATTTTGAAATTAAAATGTGCAAGTTTGAGGTGGCTATTAGACACCCAAATGGAGATGTCAAGTAGTTACAATCTGGAGTTCAGGAGAGAGGTTGGAACTGAAGTCATTAGCATATATGATTAAAATCCTTGAGACCAGGAAATCAGCAAGAAGAACAGTAAAGAAATAGTGACTGAGGAGGTGAAAATCATGATTTGGGCTAAGCATGTGAAAGAAAGTGTAAAAGGAAGACAGAAATGGCAGTATCAATGCCAGATAGGATGGTACTTAGAGTTAAAATACTAAATCAGGTAAAGAGAGACATTGAGTAAAGAAACAAAAAGAATGTCAAGAAAATAGTAACAGGAAAAGTTTTTATGAACTCAACAAATAGCTAAATATATAAAGGCCCAAAAAATGAAATGTAAAGAAAACTTGACAAAACACAATTATACTGTGTTCATGTGTGTATATAGTGATTAATACATCTTTTTTAGTACAGTGCTAGACAGATTTAGTAAACACAATGGGGAGATTAGAGGTATTGAGTAGAGTAGTTAACAAGTTCAGTAGACATGCATATAAAAGTTCAAATAAAGAATACACTTTTTAAAAAGTGAAAATCTCCCTTTTGGTCTCAGCGCAAAGATTTGAATTTTATCTTTTACTTAATTTCATTCTTTTTATGTGATGCCTGTCACGTGCCATGCTTGATCAGAATATAGTAATATAAAAAGTATGCCCATTTTCTCCCCTCTTAGAACTTGATGTTCAGGGAGGGAATTAGTTACAGAAATTAGTTATTTCATTACAGTTTTGATAAGTGCTTTTGGGAAAAGCAGAGTACTTGAAAATTTGTTTAACAGAGGACATAATCTAGTCTAGGAGAGATTATGAAATGTTTGCATGAAGTAGTGACCAGAGTAGGGATTAGATAGCATGAAGGATTGGGGAAGGGATTGAGGAAGTGGATAGCTTTTCAAGTTGAAGGCTTATAAAGGCAGAAAAATACAACAGTGACTTTTTGGAACTTAAAGAAAGCCATCATATTGGTTGCATCATATTAAAAGATCAAAAGGGTTGCATGGATGTGAACCTGACGAAGGAGGCAAGAAGTAAAATTTAAAAATCAAAGCAATGTTCCAATTCCTTGAATCAAACCAAATAATCTGTTGTTATCAATTGAAGAAGTTACACATACTTTTCAGAGGTCACAAACTGATGCCCTGCAATCCAAATTTCTCTTGCGGATGTTTTCCTTGGCCCACAGAGTGTTTAAAAATAAATGAATGAATGAGGTCAAGATTTAAGATAGGAACTCATATTTTTAAAAATATCAAAAGGAGAAAGGGCAGATACCTAGCTTCTCTTGGACATTTAAAGATAGGCCATATGACTTGAATTCCCAAGTGGCTACAATCATGTGGAGTTGCTGCTTTGGACATTTCAGTCTTCAGATTGCAACTTCCTTCTATTGTTTTATATATCCATCCTTGCTCTCACTTATTTAGAATGACTTTGTGGTCACTGTGGGCATTTGAGTTTGCAACCTCTACTTTAATATTAGTATATCTATATGCCTCAGGCATTAGGAGCTCTAAGCACGGTAACAACAGAAGAGCTTTTCTTGATTAGATAATCCTATTTTGAAAAGTTCTTTTTGAAAAAGTCAGTTTGGTTTTTGCATCATATGTGTGTGTATATATATATGTGTGTGTGTGTGTGTGTGTGTACACACACACACATACATATGTATGTGTGTGTGGTACAGTGCTTAGCAGGCCAACATTTAAGCATAACATTTATTTAGTACGTAAAACTGGTATTATGATAGTCACTGGAAGTATAGATACACCATAATTCCCATGCCTTCAAGTAGTTCATAATTTAACATGAAACTCATATTTCAAAAATAATGACAATACGGTAGAAATACAAAAATAGAAGTATGCATTAATATATTGCTATCAAAAGATTGCACAAACAAATTAGAGTTCTAGAAGAATAACTCAAATATTTAAAAATAGAATAGATAGAGCAGGATGATCCCTTTGGCACTGTTGTAATTGAAGTTGCCCATGAAGATCTCTGTGATGTAAGATAAGCAAGTAATTGCATATATAATAAAGTAGTAACCCAAATAAAAATTGATAGGAATAGATTAATACTACATTATTAACAATACTATTTTTCATCTACTACAGAGATAACTATAGTACAAACAGAAATAACATTGTTGGAATCCGGTGGTTAAGCCAGATAGGGAGAGGCATCTAAAAATCAGTGGCTTTGGCATTAAGAACTTCCTGAGCACTGTTTAGTTTTTTTCCATTCTTTCCTCCCTCTATTCTTTCTTCCTATCCCTACTTTCCCTTTCTCCTCCCATTCCCCCACTTTTTTTCTTCCTTTTTTTCTTTTAGTGTTATTGTCTTCAGTTTTCCATGCCTACAAATATTCTATAGTCCGTCCTATTCTGTGTGAAGTTAGCATCAAGTATTACTATAATCACTGTCTTCTGCAGTTTCAGTCTTTTGGTGCCTATCCTGACCAACTCCTGTCTTTCCAACTTTGTTTTTGTCTTTTTCGTGTTTTAAAAATGCTATAGGGATGAAGCCGGGATGGCTCAGTGGGTTGAGCGGTCAGGGACCAAGGATCGAATCCCGGCCCTGGTCCTGTCCCGTGCGGACCCATGTGCTGAACTGGGGAGTGCCCCCAGTTTGGTTCTCACCAGGGTGAGACCCCAGCCCAGTTCCTGCCCTGTGCAGCCCCGCACCCACCTGTGGAATGAATCTATGTGGAGAAACCAATGATGTGCAACTATGGAGACTGTTCAGGGCCCTCCCCCTTCTCTCTGTCTCTGTCTCTGTCTCTGTCTCTCTCTCTCTCTCTCTCTCTCTCTCTCTCTCTCTCTCTGTCAAAAACAATAAAAATAAATCTTAAAAAAATATATATGCTATAGGGATTGATTCAGGAAGATAAGCTATTGGGCAATAGGAAAAATGCTTGCTTTCTTTATTTTGTCAAGTTATTTTTAAAAATTGGTCCCTGTAATTTTATACAGTTTTGTATAAGTTATTTTAGAACATGCCTTCTCTTTGGGAGCAATACCACTCTCAAAAAGGTTACAATTACTTGGGAAGGGGGAATCCTAAACAATTTAGAAACACAGGTTTATAATGAAGTGACAGTATTAATTTGTAAGAGAACAAGTTTGATTCGGTAGGAGAAAGATTCTAACATCTGGAAAGAATTGGACAGCGAAAAGCTGAGTTTAAGGAGCAAGATTTTACTGTATATTGTATTGCACTTTATATTGGTAAAAGGTAATTCAAAAACAAATATATTTAAGCATTATAAGTTAGATAGAAATATTTTAAATCACACTTCTAATTAAGCATATGGTAAAGTCATTGAATTCTAATGAAGCATATACTGCAACCTGATTTCTACGTTCCTGTTTTCGTATAACACAGATTAACAATTGTCTCGATGATTTTTATTTAGCTCAAACACAAATCTTATACTTTCTATGAGGTTCGGAGATTACTTGCTATTATTAAAAAGCCAATGTTAGTATTATGGAAATATCTTTTTTCTTATATAGATTCCCCCCCCCCCCCTTCCAACTAAACACTATAAACCTTTCGACAGAAAACATTCAGGCTGTCAGAAACGTTATAGTTTTCATCTTTGTAGTTTTTTCATAGTCATTTTAAAACCCAGATTTGAAGTAAGAATGTCCATCTTTATTGGACTGTTAGAGATTTTAAGTGGATATATTTTCAATTTCAAGAGCCTAGAAATAGAAGAAAGTAAAAATAGAAAACAAGTGTAGTAGAGGAATTAATAGAATTAGAAATACAGGAATTAAAGCTTTTAAATGAGGGCAAAGTGTCAAAAACAGAAGAAAATTTCAAAGCATGGAATTCAATTCTGGAAACACAGTAGTATCTAGAATAGTGATTTCCAAATTGTTCTATGTGTACTGGAAAGATGCAGTAAGGTGGAACTGGGGATGTGCAAGATAATGTAACTCATTGTGCAAAGAAAATTTGTATCTCTAGACATTGATTTTTTATCTTAACCTCTTAAGATGTCTATTTTGTGACTTTTCTAGTAAATAATATTTATTATATACTGGAGATGTAAACACAACAGTATTTATTGAAAGTAATTGTTTTGGAGATCATTGCTAGTTTAAAGTGTCTGAAAATGTGGAAAAGTGCACATGGGCTTTGAAATTAGATGAATTTTGTTTTTGAAATTCTGGCGTTCTTGTTTACAGTGTTCTAACAATGGCAAGTTAAATTATTTTGAACCTCAGTTTCCCCAATTATTAAATAAGGTAATTCTTTTCATGAGGATGTTTTGAGTACTATAATAAATGAGATAATAACTATGTAAAAGGCTCTCTAAAGTATCCTTCTCTTTTTGTAGAATATAAAAAGAACAAACAATTTGGGTTACAAGAGTTGTTTATAGGATGAAAAATTAATTATCTGCTTAGCTGTTGCCTGGATATTTCCTTTGTGCTTATTTTTTATAATCTTTTACCATTTTCTTCTTTCAGTAAAACCACAGTCAGTACGTAGAAAGAGCAGGAAAGTCAGGAGGAGACTGAGGGAAGATTGGGAAATTTTGCAATTAACTTTGAAATTGTGCTCTTGCACACATCATTTCATCTCTTTACTTTTCATCTCTTTGCTTCTTATGTAAAACAAAGAAATTGGACTAGATTATTTATAAAATATTTTCCTACTTTTATATATCAGTGATTCTATTCAAAACAAGGTAATTATATTGAATGTAATTGCCATCATAAGGTAAGTGAAATAGTCTTTACACGTAGGTGACAGTGTATGAGCTTATGTAAATAACATAATTGCTTATTTCCCACAAGAAACTTTAGTCAAGTACAGGTTAAAGCTCATTAATATCACTGAATTATAGTGTTTGCATTTGAATTCCTAGAAAATTAGTATATGATTAATATGTACAAGAAGTTTATTATGTATGATTATCTTTTTTAAAATATTGAATTATGAAAAATGTTTATAGCTACCTAAAGGAGGGCAGTATCTAATTGCATCTTCACAACTTTATGTAATATAAATTCACCTATTGTACGTGTACAGTTCAATGGTTTTTAGTAAATTTATAGAGTCGTGCAACCATCAAAACAATCCAGTTTTAGAACTTTACCGTCACGTCCCTCAAGCCTGTTTGTGGTCAGCTCTCAACTCCCATACCCTTTACTCCACCTCAGGCAACTGCCGATCAACTTTCTGTTTCTAAAAATTTTTCAGGATATAGCATCTAAAAGGAACCATACATACTACATGTAGTCTTTTGTATTTTCTTTCATGTAGCATAATGATTTTTGAGGTTCATTCATGGCATAGCATATATAAGTATTTTATTCCTTTTTAGTGCTGAATGTTATTTGATTATATTGATATACCATTATTTTGTTCTCATTATTTGAAAGACACTCAGATCATTGCCAGCTTTTGGCTATTATGAATAATATTTTTTTAAATATTCATGGACACGTCTTTGTGTGGGCATATATTCTTAATCTCTTTAGGTACCGGTAGGTTGCTAAGAATAGAATTTCTAGGTCCTGTGATAAATTAACTTTTTAAGAAATTGCCAAGTTACGTCCCAAAGTGGCTGTACCACTTTACATTGTATATAAGGGTTCCAGTTTCTCCACATTCTCACCAACACTTTCATCTACGTGATTTTGGCCAACTTAGTGGTTGTGTCATGATATCATTGTGGTTTTATTTAGCATGTTCCTAATGACTAATGATGTTGAACACATTTTTGTGTTTATAAGCCATTCTTGTGTCTTCCTTGGTGAAATGTCTATTCAAGCAAGTCCTTTGCCCATTTTAAAGTAGGGTTGTTGGCTTAATTCAGAGGTGAAAGTTTATCTGTGTTCTAAGTACAAGGGTATTGTAAGATAAATGATTTGCTCATATTTTCTCCCAGTCTCTGGCTTTTCTTTTTATTTTCTTGTTTATGTCTTTTAATGTGCAAAAGTTTTTAACTTTAATGAAGTAGAGTTTATCAATTTTATCTTTTATGGCTCATGCTTGTGTTGTCTAAAGAACTCTGCCTAATACAAGGACACAAAGGTTTTCTCCTATACTTTTTTTTCAGGGGTGTCCAAACTTTTGGCTTCTCTGGGCCATATTGGAAGAACTGTCTTGGTCCACACATAAAATACAACTACCACTAGTGATAGCTGATGAGCTAAAAAAACAAATCTCAAGAAATCTCATAACGTTTTAAGGAAGTTTACCAATTTGTGTTGCACCACATTCAAAGTGATCCAGGATTTCTGCAGGTTGGAAAAGCTTGTTTTAGATGCTTTATCATTTTAGCTCCTACAATTAGGTCTTTGATCCATTGGAATTAATTTCCGTGTCTGGTATGAGATAATGATCTGAGTTCATTTTATTACTTATAATACCCAGTGGTCCCAAACCATTTGTTGTTACCCTTTCTCCTATTGAGTTATCTTGCTTGGAACTTTGTGAAAAATCAATCTAACATAAACAGGGATTTTTTCAGGAATCTCAGTTTTCTTCATTGATCTTACTCTGGATTTCTGTAGCTTCATACTGTGTTTTGAAATTGTAAGTTCTCTGATTTTGTTGTTCTTCAGATTGTTCTAACTATACTACGTGTAGGTCCTTTGATTTCCATATAAAAGTAGGATCAGAGTGTTTCTATTTTTTTTTTAAGTCAGGTGGGATTTTGAAAAAGATAGTGTTACATCTATAGATCAATTTCAGGAAAATTGCTCTATTAAAAATATTGAACCTGTCATGTCAGTCCGTGAGCATGGAATGTTTCTCCATTTATCTTTTTCTCTAAGCAGTGTTTTGTAATGTTGTACAAGTCTTGTACTTAATTTCTTATTCCCTAATTATTTTTTGTGGGTCTATTTTCTTTTTTTTTTTTAATTCTATTTTCAATGGAACTTTCTTAATTTCATTTTCACATTTTTGCAAGAATATAGAAATGCAGTTGATTATTATATATTGATTTTATATCTTGTGGCCTTGCTAAGTTTGTTCATGGATTCTAGTAGTCTTTTTAGGTGTTACTTAGGATTTTCCAAATATAGAAGACTATCACCTGGTAATAAATAGTTTCACTTAAAAAAAAAAATCTTAATGAATGTAATATTTTTTAATTTTACTTTATAAGTTAATGATATATTGTTATCAGTGCACTAACTAGAACCTATATAGTACAACATTCAGTGGCAGTAGTAAGAACATGCTTATTCTGTTATTTGGGAAAGCCTTCACCCTTAACTATAATGTTAGCTGTAGACTTCATAGGTGTCCTTTAATAAGTTGAAGAAATTTTTTGAATATTGTTTATAATGAATGGCTGTTGGATTTTGTCATGTGCTTTTTCTGCATCTATTGAAATGATCATGTGGTTGAGTGCTTTAGTCTATGAATATAGTGTTTTATTTTTTATTTATTTTTTAAAGATTTAATATATATTTTTTATTGTTCAATTTATTGAGGTGACATTGATATCAATTACATTGTTTCCAGGTGTGTACAGTTCTACATTACATTGTCTGTACTTTGCATTATTTGCTCACTACCCAGAATGAGCTCACTTTCCATCACCGTATGTTTGATTCCCCCCACCCATCTCTCCCACCCACCTCCCCCCTACCCTCAGGTAACCACTAAACTATTGACTGTGTCCATGAGTCTTTATTTCTTTGTTCCTTTCAGTTTTATATTCCACCTATAAGTGAGGCCATATCTTTCTTGATTCTTTCATTCTGACTTATTTCACTTAATAAGAGGTTGTCAGGGTCCATCCATGTTGTCACGAATTGGCTGTATTTCATCTTTTCTTATTGCTGAGTACGGTAGTATTCCATTGTATAAATGTATCACAACTTCTTTATCCAGTCATCTATCAGAGGACACTTCGGTTGACTTGGCCACCATAAACAGTGCTGCAATGAACATTGGGCTATGTATATCTTTGTGAGTTAAGGTTTTCAGGTTTCATGGGTAAATACCTAGGAGAGGGATTGCTGGGTCATATGGCAATTTCATTCCTAGTTTTTTGAGGAATCTCCATACTGCCTTCCACAGTGGTTGTACCAATTTACATTCCCACCAGCAGTATATAAGGGTTCCTTTTTGTCCACAGCCTCTCCAGCACTTGTTATTCCATGTCTTGTTGATTATAGCCATTCTAACAGGTATGAGGTGGTATCTTATTATGGTTTTAATTTGCATTTCTAATTGCTAGTGGTGCTGAGTATTTTTTCATGTATCTGTTGGCTATTTGTATGTCTTCAGGAGAGAAGTGCCTGTTTAGGTCTTCTGCCCATTTTTTAATTGAATTGTTTGTTTTTTTGTTGTTAGAGTTATCTGAGTTCTTTATACATTTTAGATATTAGCCCCTTATCAGAGGCATTGTTGCAAATATTTTCTCCCATTCGGTTGGTTTCCTTTTTACTTTGTTGATGGTGTTCTTTGCTGTGTAGAAGTTTTTTAGTTTGATATAGTCCCATTCATTCATTTTTGCTTTTACTTCCCTTGCCTTTGGGGGTCAAGTTCATAAAGTGCTCTCTGAGCCCAAGGTCTATAAGTTCAGTGCCAATGCCTCCTTCTATGCACTTTATAGTTTTGGATCTTATGTGGAGGTCCTTAATCCACTTTGAGTTAATTTTGGTATATGGTGACAGTTCACAGTCCAGATTCATTCGTTTGCTTGTGGTTTTCCAATTTTCCCAGCACCATTTACTGAAGAGGCTTTCTTTTCCCCATTGTATATTTTTTGCTCCTTGGTCAGAGATGATCTGTCCATGTATTTGTGGGTTTATTTCTGGGTTTTTGATTCTGTTCCATTGGTCTGTATGTTTTTTTCTCTGCCAGTATCAAGCTGTTTTGATTATTGACACTTTGTAGTATAGACTGAAGTCAGGGAGGGTGATGCCTCCAGCCTTACTTTTTTTCCGGAGGATTGCTTTGGCAATTCGGGGCCTTTTGTGGTTCCATACGAATCAGATAATTTTTTTTTATCTATTTCTTGAAAGAATGTCTGTGGGATTTTGAAAGGAATTGCATTTAATCTGTATATTGCTTTGGGTAATATGGCCATTTTAACTATGTTGTTTCTTCCAATCCATGGACATGGAATATCCTTTCATTTCCTTGTATCTTCAGTTTCTTTTAATAGTGTCTTATAGTTTTCCATGTATAAGTCTTCACGTTCTTTGTTAACTTTATTCCTCAGTATTTTATTTTTGTTTTGATAACAAATAGTATTGTTTTTCTCATTTCTTTTTCTGAAGTTTTGTTTGTATATAAAAAGGCTGTGGATTTTTGTACATTGATTTTATATCCTGCAACTTTACTGTATTCATTGTTTCTAACAGTTTTCTGGTAGAGTCTTTGGGGTTTTCTATGTAAAGGATCATATCGTCTGCAAAAAGTGACAGTTTAACTTCTTTGTTTTCAATTTGGATGCCTTTCATTTCTTTTTCCTGCCTAATGGCTCTGGCTAGAACTTCCAGCACTATGTTGAATAGCAGTGGTGACAGGGGACATCCCTGCCTCGTTCCTGATTTTAGATTTAATATTTTTGACAGAGACAGAGAGAGCGGGAAGGGCCCAGAGCATTCTTTGTATCGGTAGTTGTATGTCATCAGTTTTCAACATGGTTTTGTTCTAGAGGTGGGTGGGGACTGTACAGAACAGGAGCTGGGCTGGGTGACAGAGGAGGGGGCAAGCCCACATGGAAAGCACACCCAAGTTCAGTGTATGGGTCTGCACGGGTCGGGGCCAGGATTCGGTCCTCGTTCCCCGGGCTGCAAAACGAGCGCTTAACCTGCTGAGTCATCCTGGGTTCCCCCAAATATAGTGTTTTAGATTTAGATGCTACCTTGCATTCTCAGGAAAAATCTCACTTGGCGTAATATATAATCCTTTCTTATATATTGCTGAATGCAGTTTGCTTATTTTTTAAAAAGGATTTTTGTGTCTATATTCATGAAGAATATTGATATATAGTTCTCTGTCTTCTCTGTCTGGCTTTGGTGTCAGGGTAAAACAACTATAGAATGAGTTGTTTCTTGTATTTTTCCTAAGCTTCATCATTGAAACCGTAATTCCTAGGTTTTTCTTTCCTATGTGAAGTGTTTAATATGTAGTTCAGTGGACCTATTACAGATCTATTCAGATTTTCTATTTTTTGTAGGCAGTTCTTGTAATTTATGTCTTTCTATGATTTTCTTTTTAATATAAGTTTTCTAATTTGATTTAAAGTTGTTCATAATATGCCTTTATGATCCTTTTAATATTTAAAGGGTCATTACTGATTTTTCCCTTTTTTCCATTTCTGATTTTGGTAATTTGTGTCTTTTCAATTTTTTGGTCATTCTATCTAAATGTTTGTAAATATTTCTCTTGTTTTTTTCAGGGCTTAGTTTTATTCATTTTTACTTTAATCTTTATTCTTTCTTGCTTGCTTTTGATTTAATTTGCTATTTCTAATTTCTTACATTGTAGAAGCTTCAGTTTTTGAATTTGAGACCATTCTTTTCTGACATACCGGTAGGCATATCTTTGATTTCTGGGGTTTGCCAGATTTCTTTCTGTTGCACACTTTAAATATTGTGCTATTATTCAGGGCACATCCTTTTATGATTCTAAATTTATTTACATTTGTTTGTAGCCCAACATGTGGTCAGTTCTGAAAAATGTTCTATGTTTGCTTAAAAAAACGTGACTTCTGAATAATCTTTGGGTAGAGTGTTTTGTAAATGTAAGTTAGGTCACATTGTTCAGGTCTTTTACATCTTGCTGATTTTCTCTAGTTTGCTTTATTCAGTTGTGTCAGTGTTTGTTTCATGTACCTGGCAGCTCTTTTGCTAGGTATGAATGGATACATTTATAAATGTGTCTTCCTGATATATTATTGACTTATCATGAAATAATCTTTTGTCTTTAGTATTATTTATCTCAAAGTCTATTTCATCTGCTATAATATAGCCACTTCATCATTCGTACTGCTTTTATTTATATAGAACATCTTTTCCATTATTTTACTTTCAACCTATTTATGTCCTTGAATCTAAAATGTGTCTTTAATACATTTAATGACCTTGGGTCTTCTCCATTATGATAATCTTGACCTTTTGAGTGGCATGTTTAGTCTATTCCCTCTTAATGTGAGTATTGATATGATTGGATTTATGCCTGCCTGTCACTGCCTTTTTTCTGTTAAATATTCTCATAGTGTACTATTTAATTGCCTTTTTATTTATTTTTTTACGATTTGTACGATTTATTTTCTTAAGAGTATGCTTTAGGAATTACAATATGAATCTCAATTTATCACACTACTTTTGCAGTTTAATTTTTATCCCAATTTTGTACTGGTAAATGAAATAAACTAGATTTGTCTAGAATGGTAGTCCTAAGTTTTAAAAATAATCATAAATTTTTATACATTGATAGTTCTGTTTATTTTATTTTTCTAAGATGTGATACTGTTAATTCTAGTGTGTTTTCCATGGTAGTGAACTGTCCATATCAGTATTTAGAATGATTTATATTTAGCTAACTTTGATTTCAGAACCTATATTGAGTTCTCTTATGTGAATTTTATAGTTATAAACTCAGTTTCCTCATTTCTCCCCTCTTCTCCCCATTGTTGCTCCCAAAAAACTTTATATGTATTCAGCATTATTGTTTCTTATGTAAATAGGCATGTTAGCTTAATAATTCTAAATTTTTCTGTACCTTTAAAATTCTCTGATTCTACTTGGCCAGAAGTGTCTGTGGGAATTGTGATATTTAATTTGATACATTTGCTAGTAGTTATTCAGAACTTATTCACCTATTCTTAGCTGATATCTGATCAGGCACTAATAGAGACATTTTTCATTTCTGGACTTTGGTCTTAGATGGGTGAGAATTTACTCTGCTGTCAACAAGTAAAAGGCGGCTTGTAAATTTGGGAGCCATAATATGCTGAAAGTAGAAAGTTTGTTTTCAATAACATTTTAATAGTAATCTTTGAGAATTAATTTAATTGTTTAATCAGTTTTTTTGTTACAGTTTCAGAAATTAATAGTGAAAATGACTCAATTCCATTTACTTCAGCATAGAAAAGATACTGACTAGATTTTATTATTTAACTTTTCTTGCTACCTCATTAGCTGTACATACAGCATGTATGTTTGAGAAGTAAAAATTTAGGAATATATAAGCTTTTTATGGATCTGTGTTGGATTTCATTTTAGATTTTTCCAAAATTAAATTACCAATCTGTAAAACTTTAACTCGTAATTTTTATACATTTCTTAATAAGAGTATTTCAGGAGGGGATTCTAGAGTTTAACTAATAGATATTTGTTAAAATATGGTTCCCTTTTCAATTAAAAAGAAAGTTGCTAATATAAGCTTAACATGTGAAGATCATAGTTTTTTACAATTTTTTTTTTAAGATTTATTTTTTATTGTTTGGGAAGTGAGAAACAGACAGAGAAAAGAGGGTAAGGCCCAGAGCAGTCTCCATAGTTGTACATCATTAGTTTTATTTTTGTTTACATAGTTTCATTCCTCACAGGTGGATGTGGGGCTATACAGGGCAGAACTGAATTGGGGATTTTCCTCATGGGAGGCGAAAACCTTTGTCCCATCATGGTGGTTACCAGTTGCACACTGCAGTTCAGCGTGTTGGTTTGCACAGGCTGGGACCAGGATTCAATCCCCTGACCTCATGGTTGCAAGGCAAGCACTCAACCTGTTGAGTTATCCTGGCATCCCTGAAGATCATGGTTTTAAGATTTTCTATTATGAGCAATTATGACTCCCTGATGTCATCACCTTAAATATATGAACTTGCTCAGCACCCAAATTTTTTTTTTTTTTTTTAATATTATTATATTTTATTGTTAAATTTAATGGGGTGACATTGGTTGGTAACAGTCAGACAGTTTTCCAGTGGACAACTCCACATCACATCACCCATGCATCCCATTATGTGCCCAGCTCCCAGAATCAGGTCCCCCTCCAACCCGATATATCTGGTCAGCACCCAAATTTTAAGCTCCTTATACTTAGTGTTTGATTCCCAAGGTCTTGAATTTTTCATTTAGTAAATTCTGTAGCAGTTTCCCAATGTTTTCGTTTCAGTTTAACCTATAATAATAGGATCATCATTTTGCTTGGTATTTTGGGGGGATGAAAAAGGCAAAATTTTGCCCTTGAGTTGCCAGTGAAATGATTAAAGAGACTAATAACTGTATGTGGCCAGATCCTGACTTTTAGCATTACACAGGGGTTCATTAAAAATACTGTGAAGGGGAAGCTGGGATGGCACAGTGGGTTAAGCGCTCACTTTGCAGTGCCAGGGACCCAGGATTGAATCCCAGCCCTGGCCCGTGTGGACCCATGTGCTGAACTGGGGAGTGCCCCCAGTTCAGTTCTCTCTCTGTCTCTGTAGCTCTCTCTCTCTCTCTCTCTCTCTCTCTCTCTCTCTCTCTCTCTGTCTGTCTGTCAAAAACAATAAAAAGAAATACTGTGAAGTACAATAGTAGAGGAAGGTTTCAAGGAAGAGTTGGAGCTTGAAGGATGGATAGAATTTGTTTAGGTATAGAAAGGAAAAAGAACAAAATATGGAAATGTATTTTGGCACAAGGTTTGAGGATAGCATAGCATGTTTTTGGAACAGTAAAAAGATCAGTCTGGCAAGGATGGGGATTTTATGTTGGAATAAGGAAAAATATGATTAAAGAGAAACTATCAACTAAGGAGGAGATTGAATGCCAGGATATAGAATGTTTGTAGATGTTTTTATTGTACATAGTTAATTATGCAAGTAAACAGACATTTTTTAAGGGCAGTTTTTTGTATTCCCATATGAAGGACACCTGAAAGTGAAGTACTGAAGTTAAAAGACTAGTTAATTGGTAATTACAATAATTTAGGTGCCCAATAGTGAGATTTTAAAATTAGAATTAGAGCAATGGAACAGGAAAGGAAGAATTGACTAAATAATATAGATAACAGAGATTAAAAAAAATTTATAGTCATAGTTTGGATTACAAATGAATGGGAACAGTGATAGAAATTGTAAGATTCCAGGAAGTGATTTTTATTTTAGAGATGTTATTTAAAATGCTAACACTTCGAGGGAAATTACGGGTATTGTTGATGTCAGGCATATTGACATATTGGTACTAGAAGTAGCGGCCAATGAAGAATTATGAATGTGTTCTCACATAATGAATCTATACAGATCTCTCAGAAGCCATGAAAGTAAACGAATTTTGGAGAAATTATACATTAGGTCAAGTAGTTAGACTTAGGAAATGATGTACAATAATAAACCTTTGGAGAAAGTGGAATCAGGGAAGAGTCAATCAGAAAGTACAAGAGAGATAGAATTACAGAAGCTGGAGGATTAAATTGTTCACAAAAAGTATTGAATGTTGTAATACTATATTTCTTCACCCAGATATCTCTATTTCTCTCTTTACACCTTATATTCAAGGGTCAAGTATAATTCTTCTCTTTCATACACCTTCAGTTCGTTTGCTCCTTTTTGTCTTGACAAAACTAGAACCATGGTTAAATCTCATTCTTGTGGTTGAGTAGGACTGGTGAAACATGATTTCGCTGATGACTGGTCTCACTTTAAAATAATGACAGTGTACTCTTAATGCTTCCAGCAGTTGTACCACACTTACTTGATGCTTTCACTCTCCTCCTCTCCTAGATGACTATTGCATACTTTCTCCTCATGAAAGCCTCCAGCATCTCCTTTTTCATCTTTAATTTTAACTGATGAACTAGCTATAACAGAATATTGAAGTAATCAGAAGAATTTTCAGATACCTGGCATTGCATTTATTTATCTATCTACCCACCATTCTCAATACATACATTTGTTTTCTTTCTACTGTCCTGTATCATTCAGATTTTTTTCTTCCCACTTGGTCATTAATTTTCACTAGCATAAGAACATTCTTATTTCTCCCATTTGAAATGAAAAACTCTTCTGTGGACCTCCTGCCCAAATTTTCAGCTCCTTTTTACAGAAATTTCTATATTCTCTTAGTCTTCTCCCATTCTTTGTTAAGCCTACGTTCCATTACTTTTAAAATTGGTCATCTTAGAGTCACCAGTGACTTTCATCTTGCCAAGTCAATTAGTCAGTTATCAGATTTCTGTAGTAAGTGACATAGTTTGATGGCTTTGTGTTTGAAGACTTTTTTTCACTTGGATTCCAAGACCATGTTATTAGAATTTCTCAATATCACTGCCAGTATAAAATATACTAGGTGTAAGTTTCAAGATTTCAATTTTTTCTGTCCTTAGAATATATCCCAGTGTATTAGTTTCCTAGTGCTCCTGTAATAAATTACCACAAATTTGTTGTCTTGAACAAATGGAAATTTATTCTCTCACAATTCTAGACTCCAGAAATCTAAAATTAAGGCCCACTCTCCCTGTAAAGGCTCTTGCTTTACTTGTGGCTACATATATCCAATCTCTGCTTCCATTTTTACATGGCCTTCTCTGTGTGTCTTGTGTCTCCTGTTCTGTCTTTTATAAGGACATGTTCATTGGAATTAGGGCCCACGCTAAATCTAGAATGATTTGATGTTGAGATCCTTAACATTTGCAAAGATCCTTTTTTAAAATAATATCCCATTTATGGGATCTGAGTGAATATATTTTGGATGAGGTTTCAGTTTATCCCACTATACTCAGTAGTGATAGATGGTCATAGTACTGTCATCAGAATTCCTTGGATTTAATTATTTGTGTTTATGTGATTATTTGATAACAGTTATATTCATGTATTGCTTTTTGTGTTCAGTTTTAGTGTTTACTTTATCCATTTTGATTTAATGTTGATTTTTGAGTATGTAATAACATTTACATGATTCAGAAATCAAAACTATATTAGGAAAGTACATAGACTGTCCAGAAAGTATCCAGCCATGTAACCCTTCTCGTTATATTGACAATGGCTGGATTTTTTCCAGACAGCCCTTGTAGATGTCTGACTACTATTCCATTTCTGTCTTCCCTGGACCATTCTTACCTTTCCTGTGTATAACTATTTAATTACTTTCAAGATTATCTTTCTGGATTTCTTTTTGTGATTAAGAAGTACATACTATGGAGAATGTTCTAATACCAGAACCTGTTCATAGCATTTTTTCAAAATAAAATTCCTCTGTGCCTGCCTGCTGTAGCATTCATTCATATTTGTGCTCCTTTAACTCAGTACAAAAAGTTTTTCATAATCTAGCTTCTGTTTATTTGACTTCACTGTTCATACCTATCATTCTATTCATCCTGAAGTACTTGAAATTTCTTAAACATGTTACATAGTTTCACATCTTTCTACATTCACACCTGCATTTCTCTCTTTCCAGAACAACTTTTCCACTCTTTTTCATCTGACAATTCCTACCAAGCTTTCAAAATTTATTGCAGGTGACATCTTCCTTAGAAGCCTTTTCCTATCATCTAGTCCAGTAGTGTGGTCCCTAAGTCAGTAGCATTAGCATCATCTCAAAAATTGGTTAGATAAGAAAAAAAACAAGCAATCCAATTAAAAAATGGGCAGATGATCTTCATATGTATGAAGACATACATATGGCCAACAGATATATGAAAAAATGCTCCACTTCACTAGCAATTAGGGAGATGAAAATAAAAACCACAATGAGACACCATCTTATACCTGTTAGAATGGCTATCATCAACAAGACAAGGGATAACAAGTGCTGGAGAGGCTGTGGACAAAAAGGAACCCTCATACACTGCTGGTGGGAATGTAAACAGGTACAACCACTATGGAAGGCTATATGGAGATTACTCAAAAAATTACGAATGGAATTACCATATGACCCAGCCATCCCTCTATTGGGCATCTACCCAAAAAACCTGAAAACCTTAATCTTTAAAGATGTTTGTGGGGAAAGCCGGGACGGCTCAGCGGGTTGAGCGCTCGCTTTGAGGCCATGAGGACCGAGGATCGAATCCCGGCTCCGGCCCAGGCAGGACCCACGTGCTGAACTGGGGAGTTCCCACAGTTCGGTTCTCTAACTGTCTCTGTCTCTGTCTCTCTATCTGTCAAAAAGTAAAATAGAAATAAATATGCACTGAAGA
>PVKE010012217.1:0-25691 GCA_004027555.1 Craseonycteris thonglongyai
GAAAATGTAGGTCTCATTTTATTTATAGATTGGGCCACAGGTTATAAAATTAAAACCAAGCAGTAGTGTTTAAACTAGCTGTATGAGCCATATCAGTCCATTCACCTCTGGTCATTCAGCTCTACAGTAAACAAACAGTAAGGCAAATGGAGAGAAATATAGTCTTATCTGGGAAGCTGACCACCAGACAATGCAGTTTGACCTCTTTACCCAGCTGAAATGTCCTTTTCTCCATGAGTTGCTGTAACTTGCTTTCCACACTTAATATCTTCCAGGATTTCCTGAGAAATGCTTATAGCACAAATTATATTTTACTTTATATTTGAGATTTCCATATGTCTTCGGATTAGGCTGAATTTGCCTGTTGGGTCTGGAATATACCATTTTTCCCAGACATCAGTGTATGAAGCAGTTCTTCCCCATGGTTTAAAGTGCCCATTCCAATGGAGTAACTTGGCAGCTTTTACAAACTGGGGTGAATATCGTTTCCCAGCACTGGAGCCTTACAATGAAAGAAAAAAATCCAAATGATTGTACTTGTCAGAAGATAATGCCACATCAAAATGGAGAAAACTTAAGAAAAACTGGATATATCCCATCCTTTTTTAGACAATTATCAGCTTAGGCACATGGTTATTTCTACTTACCAAGATGGCGGACATTCCACATGGGGTCAATGGTGGAATGCTGTTGATAGAATACAATCAGCAGAGGAGGTGTTGTGATGCTGCCAGCCAGTGTTCTGCTATACAGTCCCTCTCTTCGTGGAACAGATAACAAATGTAAGCTGTCAGCACAGTATTTCAACTCAAGGTTGAAATACAAGAGTTTTCACTGCTAGGGCAGTTTTATACTTACTTTACATTGAGTTTCATCCATTTTTCCAGCTGGTTGGTTATATTTTGTCTTTTCCATTCTGTCAAGTTTGCCACAAAAACTCCAGGATTAAATGAGCAGGTGCTGGCTTTCATGGAAAGCTTACGAATTCTTTCCTTTTTATAGTCAAGATATCCAATGTAATTATACTGAAAACAAAGGGAATATATGTTCACTACTTCAAACAGAATAGATACATATGGCCATACACCACTTAATGACGGATATGTCTGAAACATCCTTCTGTGGCGCATGGTTGTAATTTGATGGCCAGTAAAAAAGAAATGCTTATTAAACTGATTTCTCAGATTATTAGCAAAGAGCTCTAATTGAAGCAAATAAAAGTGACATCTGGGATTCCAAATTAGGCAGACTAGGAAATGACATTAAGCCAGATGTTCAAGGAGAATTAGGTTAAGTCCATCATGTTCTATAAGAAAGCAGGTTTGAATTTTGGAATGAAATTGGGGAATATCAAATGTAGCAAAAAATAAGAGTCCTCTGGTTTACTTCCTTTCCCCATTAACCAGCTGTATAGGGAATAGAGTATCTACAAGGATAATAGATTACCTGGTTCCCTGCTCCACGGATGACAACTTTAGTAGAGGTTGAATCACAATCTTCTGAAAAGGCAGCTGCATGTCCTGGTTTTAGTGGTGTATTGTAGAGGGCAAGAATGTCACCTGAAATAAATAAAATTGACAATTTCAGTTGCTTCACAATTCTCTTCCACTTTTTCCCAGGATGACCTTTTACAGGAGACCATAAATAAGACAACCACTACAGCCCATACTCTGAACAGAGAACAGCATTGATAGGTGACATTCTTTGGTACCTTGTACAATTACATCATCATCCATGTATATGGCCTTCTTTGCACTGGGAACCAGAATTGGCAAGTAGAACCTTGCAAAGGTTAACTGAGAGAGAAAAAGGAAAGAAGTATTGGCATAAAATTATAAGTGGCTATGCTTTTATTTACTAGGAACTCCAGAACGCTCTACCCAGGCAGAAGATAGCCAAAGGTCTCAGAACTGCCCAAACATGGTCCCAGGGGAACTACTTGCAGTTACCCACAGTCATCCAGATACCCCCCCCCCCCACCCCCAATCATTTCCTAATACTCCCGCATACAAACAAAGAGGCAAGCAACTCACTGGTTTTATGGATTCCCCCTGGTCAGGATCCTTTACTTTCCCTTCCAAAACCTTAGTGTCAAAATTCACAATGTTGTAACTGATACTTTTCAGGGTACTGCTGCTGAGCCAGGATCTGATGAAAATAAAATGCCAAATTTCAATTTTAAATAATCATGTCCCCAAACCACAGCCTTATCTTTGTGTCTTCCAATGAGTGCATAATGTAATGCAAGAGAAACCAAATAGGTGTTTTCAAGCCCCTTCACTTCTCTGAACCTTGGTTTCCTCATCTGAAGTGAGTATTCCTACCGAAGTCCTTCCTTGAACCAAGATTTTATGGTAATGGATACTGTGCCGACCACGTTCACACTTTTGATCACTTCTGACACTATAGCTGCTGCAGAAGAACTCACTATGGAATTGAACATCCCATCACCACACGGACTGAATCAAATTTCTGTCCCTCCAAAGACTAAGGTGAAGGAAATCAGTAAAAGTATGATGGCACATAACAATCCTCTTACTTAGTTGGATATCCCTCCCCCTATATTTATAGATTAAGAAAACGGGCTCCAAAGGGTTAGTTCCTCTGCCACTCTGGCCTAGAATTTGTATCTGTCTGCTCCCTTCATCACACTACCTCTTACACTCCTTCCTTTAGAGCAGAACTACTCAGAGGATTGTTCATAAGAAACTCGTAACAGGAGGCCAATCAACATTGTTTCCTTCACTGAGAAGATCTTACTACCAAAAACCAACCTGAGTTAACAGTGTAGACAGTGATACAGCTGATATACATCCTGGCACAAGTTCCTTATTTCTGCTATCACAGCAATAGGCTTATGATAGAATCACATGGCAAATATGTCATACATGCAGTTATATGTGGTATAAGCTCAACTGTATAGAGAAAGTATGTACTTATAGAGCATCCTCTAGAAGCAGAATCATCAGGCAAGCAGAGCTCACCGGAGATGGTCTGCTGTACCGTTGAGTGTGACAATGTAGAAAATCACGTTGGCGCGAGTGTTGTGTTGAATGCTGTTTATGGCTGCAATGGTACCCCCGAGCCTATCTTCAGATGCAGCAATGACCACAGGAATCTCCTCTTGTCTCTCGTCTACCATATGTTGGGGCACATTTGGGACAAAGTCTATGGGCTGAAGCCCCACAATTCCTGAATCTGCAAAGAGCATACACAAGGATTGTACTGTATTACAAACAAAATCTTACGAGGTTTTGACATAGAGCCCAAGACATGAAAAGAGGTAAGGATTAGGATACTTATTTACCTCATTCTTCCCCATTACAATGTGAAGCATACAGCCTAGAAATTTGTGTTTTCCTATATGTAACTACACTTTTGGAAAAGTGGAAGCAGCATTAAAAAAATAGGTTGATAGAATTCTAATATATTACTGGTAGCTACAGAATCTTTCTAGAATGTATTTTGGCCATTTGTATCGAGCCTTAAACAGGTACATGGCTTTTGACCCAATAACTCCTCTTGCCTCCAGTAAGGACAAAATCTGAAAAGTAATCAAAAGCCAAGATTCCATTTACAATTGTGAACAGAGTAAAAAAGTTTTTTCAAGCCATGAGTCATAAACATCAGATTGATTCAGTGAGTCATGATCAGAATTTGAATAGAAAAAGCTTCTAAATTGCAACATTGAATTAGAAAAAATATCAGAGTACATCACACATAGCCAACTGCAATATTGTTTTGTAAACCTTTTTTGCCTCTTAAAATACATTCATTTACTCACCTATCATTCATTAAACACTGAGCAACCACTATGTGCCAGGCAATATCTAGGTACCAGGGTATAACCATGAAACAGACAATAAGCATATATACATGTATATGTGTGTGAGCTATATCCATTTCTTATTGGGGGGGTTGCCACATAAAAAAAGTCTGAAAGTTGTACCAAGACTTTTTCCTGTGGAAACAAACTATGTGGCATTAACGTTACATATGAAGAGTTTCTACTTTCATGGTGGCATACTTAGGATATAATTACATGAAAAAACATGTAATGTGCAGTTATATATAGTATAATTTTAACTGTATAGAAAAAATACACTTATAGAGAAAACTGAAGGTATTAAACCAAAATTTTAATAACATCTCTAGGAATGATCATTTATTCAATGAACATTTATTGAGTACCTCCAATGTACCAGCCATCATCCATAGGCATGAGAGAGAGAGCAGTAAACACAATGCCCCCATGGAGCTTGAGTGGTATTTTCTTTTTTATAAATGTTCCCACCAGGAGCAGACATTACTTTAAGTACATATACATATATGTATATACACACATGCATACATACAGTTATAAACATGCTATGAGAGTACTCAGTGAAAGTCAAGGAAAAGCTATTAGTCTTTTCTTGCTCTGGTCAACTATGGTTGGTGGCAATCCAAAACTGATTTTTAACAAACACTCTGAAGCCTCATAGATCCCTCAATAACAAGGCAGGGAAGTATGAACAATTTTAAACAAACTGGCAATCCTGTTTAAATTACTAGAATTAAATTACTAGAATCCTGTTAATTCACAGGTTACAGGAAAGTAACAGGTAAAGGAAAGTAACCAGGCTGATACTCTAGTGAACATAGCAGGCATCAAACACCAGTGACGCTCAACTGTCCCCACCTTCTGAAGCCCAGCTCTGCAGAAATGTGAGCAGATGGCAGCATCCCACAGAGGCTCCTCTAAGGTCTCTGATTTGGTGAAGAGGGATCAGATAGAACCCTTAGCAGATAAATACACAGCAGAGAGAAGAGCAGGCATGGGTGGGGGGAGAAGAGCAGGACTGCAAGAACAGTGAGTATCACCATGCCTTATCCCAGAGTTTTTAGCAGTTTTTCTAAGGGCAAAAAGAAGCTTTCTTTTCCTTTACCCTATTGGTATAACTTAGGATGTGGAACACAGGGAACTCCAGGTCCTCAATAGATAACAAGGCATTAGTAAGGATTCCCATACCTGAAACCTCATTCCTTAGCAAACTGCTCAGGCCGAGGAAGTTATGGTGTAAAATCAGTAAGAAGAGAGCAACAGCCAGGATCAGGATGATGATGTTCACTGAAACAGGGGAAAAGCCCGTGTTACATCTTTTTACCTTTCAACCAGGAATAAAAATAATATAACTTGTAGAAAGAGCATACCTTTACGAAATGACATCTTTCTCTTCTGTCTTCCATAAATATTAGTTATTAACCCTACAAAACAAAAACAAATCCCCAAAACCAGTAGGTACATAAAAATGGCCATCAAAATGCCTAATACTTTTATTCAGGTAGAAACACAAAGTGCATACTTTCTGCCAGAAAACACATGCACATACACTCACTCAGGGCAGGCATAACCAGAAATATGGGTGAAGAAACCATAGGAGGAAAGACTTTTTTTTTTTAACTTGCTACTTTTACCTAAGTACCCACATTCTCAGCAGGTATGCTCACCTTTTCTGCTTTCCCCAGTTAACTATGCACATGAAAGGCCATTCCACTGATGCTCTACAACTTATTCTATAATTGTTCCCTTGGTGAGGCATCAACAAACTCCCTCTCTGATGGATCACACCCATCAGCATATTATGCTCTAGTAACTTCCAGTTCATTTATTAAAAAAAAATAACACAAAAAACACTACTCCCCCACCCCAGCTGATGCACAAATCTATTTCTTTGCATCCCCTCTCTAAAAGCTTGAAGGAATTTAAAGTCTCTAGCTCCATTTTCTCTCCTCTGGTTCTCTTTAGCCTCCAATCAGACTTCTTTACCTACAGCTCCATTCAAACTGGTTTTGTCGAAGTCACAAAAGACCAAGGTCACTTTTCTGTCCTCCTCTTATCCATCCCCTTGGAGATCATTGGGGAAGTTCACCACGCCCCCTCCTCATGGAATTATCACATTTGTTTATTTTTCTTCCCTGAGTAGTATGTCAGCTCTGAGAACAAGGACTTCAATGAAGGTGTTTAATGATGTATCTATCTAATCTCTTTACCTAAAACCAAATGTTAGTAAAGGAGACATGTGATTATTTGTTGAATAATTTTGTTAATCTAGGAGCAAGGATGGTTCTCAACTCAGAAAGAGAACACAATCTTTGAGGATAATCTTTAAAACAAATTCCTACATAAGGAAGGGCATGGGTTACAATGGAGCTCTCTCTCAAATGGAACCTGACAGGCAATTTCCTTTTCCCATCTATAATCTTTATAGCTCAAATACCATAAAGTCTCTACAGCAACTGCCACCCTGTCAAGTGCATTTAGAAGGCTAATACAGAGAGACATGTCTATTCCTACTTAAAACAAAAAAAGTCTATTTAGTGTCTGCCAAGCTGAAAGGTGGAAAAGCACTGAGGATATTGATCCGCACTCTCCTACGCCTTCATCTGGTTAGCTGGAGTCAAGAGAGCCTCCCCTAAACCCTACCTTCTGCTGCACCTCGAGTTCCCACATCTCTAGGTCTCCACAGCGCTGAGTAAATCCGACTGTCATGTATTTCTGGGGTTATGTGGCTGTGTCCCTTGACACACTCTGGGCTCTAGGAAGACAAGGGCCTGATGTTGGTCACAGCCATATTCCTGGCCCACTGCCTGGCACAAAGAAAGGATGCCATGCGTGTTTGCTGACTGCATGAATGCGAGTGGCATTCAGCCACACACCAGTCTGCCCTGGAAGTGCCTAGAATCCCACCGTTTGTGACCATCACCTGCAATACAGCACAGCGGCCGGAGAGCCGCTGGGTGGAGCTCACAGGCCCGGGATACCCTCCGAAACGCTCAGAGTAACCCGGAGGACCTAAGCTTCTGAATCAGACACCGGCCTTAGGAGAGGCAGAGAGAACCCTTGGCTGGTCTCTACCGGCAGGGCCCCAGGAAGCCGAGAACATGCTGGAAGGCCAGCTGGGGGACTCCGGGGTTGGAACTTTCTCCATACCGATACAAGAGATGGACGAGGACTGGGTCTCCTTTCCGAGGGGGTTCCTTTCCTTTCGAGATCATGGCCCGGGGTAGTTCCCTTTCGGGGTCAACAGGCCCCCCCGTACGCTTAGGGGTGATGAAGGTGGTTCCCCCAGACCCAGAGAAACCCTGGGTTAGGGTTCGGTCAAGCTGTTAACCTCCGACGTTTCCCGCGGCTGCCCTTACCTGCAGCTGGAGGAGGAGCCACCGCCTGCACCCGGGCCCGCCCCGCCAGCTCAGCGCCCACGCCGCAGGCCCCGGGGCCCAGCCCGTCGCCGGACGCCCGTGCACCCGGCACCCCGCACCGAGCCCGCCCACCCGCTAGCTCTTCGGCAGCCGCCCAGTCCCGCCAGCCACAGCCCGCCAGGCCCGCCGACAGCGAGAGCCGCAGGCCGAGCAGGCGCCGCCGGGCAGCCCCACGGCCAGGGTCCTCGCCAGGAGAAGCCCGTCGCCATGGAGACGGGGCGCGCGTCGGCAGCCGTTTGGCCGCGGAGGCGCAGTCCGAGGAAGTGTGCGAAGCCGGGGCCGCGGCTCCCTGCATCCAGCAGCACCGACGGCGAGCCGTTCACGGGCACGCGATGCCTCGGCTCGGCGGCCACGGTTGTCCCCTCAGCCCTCGCGGGCAGTGCGCCGGCCGGCCGCCGGCTTGAGAAGCGCTGGGCGCCTGGCCGTGGCGGGGGGCGGGGCCTGCGGCCGTGTGCGTCTGTCAGCGACATCCGCTTCCGGGGCTGTGGCCGTCGCACTCCCCGGCTCGGCGCGCTCGTCCCCAACGGTTCCGGAGCCGCGGCCGCCGTCGCCTCGCTCCCCTTCTCCTTCAGCCCGCTGTCCACCTCCCCGGCGAGTCATGCTGGGGCAGCTGAGCTCGCTGCCCACTCAAATGGTGAGGGTGCGGCCGGCCGCGGCCCCTCGCACGTCGCTCGCCAGCCTGGCGGCGTCGCAGCTCTTGACCAACCTGCTGCCTCGCGGTTCCTGCCCTGGACGGCTACCATACACTCTTCCCCGAATTGCGCTTCCTGGGTCTCCTCCTTCCGCAAGGATCCCCCTGCCCGTGCCTCGTTTTTAAAAATGCTTCAGTTCTCCCAGGAAATCCAGTATTTCACTCCTTGCCCAGGTCTTTGGGGGAGTCCCTAATGTTGGGGTTTCCCTGGGCCAAAGCAGGTTGGGTGCTGGAAACAATTCCTGCTTTGCTCTCCTTCACCTCTAGGATTACAAGGGCCAGAAGCTAGCTGAACAGATGTTTCAGGGAATTATTCTTTTTTCAGCAGTAAGTATTGGTTTTGCAGATTCGTTTCTTTTTTTTTTTTTTATCCCCCGGCCTGACTGTATTTAATATACTTTGTCTCTAGATAGTTGGATTTATCTACGGGTATGTGGCTGAACAGTTCGGGTGGACTGTCTATATAGTTATGGCCGGATTTGCTTTTTCGTGTTTGGTAAGAAATTTGTGGGGGTCTGGATGTTAGTGACATCTTGGGTTTTCAGAATTGGGTTGGTTTGGGCGGACCTGTTAGTGAGAACCAGCACCAACTTTCTCCACATCCTTTTCCATCCATGTTTCCCCTTGCTGTCATTGAAAAAGTAGAGTGCCAAATAGTGTCAGACCCTGCGTAAAGGATACACCTCATTTATTTTGGCAGCTGCTCCAGGCAACAATTGTAGGGTCAAAGCTAGCTGGAATTTCTTAGGGTCTTCACATTGTTCCCTCCTCACTTTTCTTTTAGCTCTTAAAGCAAAAAGCTGGGGGGGCGGGGGGGGGCTCGGAGTTTTCATAAGAATATCAGTTTTATTTTATTTTTTGCCTTTAGTATAGGGGTCACTTGGGAACTGGTCATTATATGTAATACTCTTGAATGGCTATAATTGATGAATTATTTTTGTGTGTGTGTTTTGGCCCAGCTGACACTTCCACCATGGCCCATTTATCGCCGGCATCCCCTCAAGTGGTTACCTGTTCAAGACTCAGGCATAGAAGACAAGAGACCAGGAGAAAGAAAAATTAATAAGAGGCATGCGAAAAATAATTGATTGGGGTTTTCATGATTCAGCTTTACTAATGCACCTGCTTTTGTTTTGTGTGAGATGAGCTAAATTTTCACATCCAAACATGAGCTATAAACCACCTATGCTCTTATGGTACAGCTGTGTATAGGTCATATTTCACTTCTTACTCAATTGGGCTTTCATTTATACATATTTTAGACCTTCTCTTCATAATCTTCCTCTGAAATGGAGAACAGAAAACAAGTATGCAAAGTTTCTTTCAGGCGTGCAAAAATAATAAATACATGCCTCATGAATGATAGTACAATTTAACTGTCAAAGTTTAATTCATTATTCGTTGTTTTAATATTTCCAATTAAAACTAAGTGCAAGTCTATGACTAAAGAGTATTTTGTTCATTGTTCTGCAAGCAAGATACTAATAAAAGCCAGTGTTAAAAGTACATGGTTCGGAAAGTGTCAGCACTGTTTCTATTTTCTGTAGCTTCGAGTTCCTAATAATTCTTTAACAGCCAGCACCTAATGAAAAAAATTTACTAGTGAATTTGTAGGAAAGTAATACTTTAGCACCACTAAAATAAGGCTGTTGTTAAGTAGAAAACATTTAATTAAATTTTACCTGAGGTGGACGAAAGCGAAAACCTATGAAGCTGTAAATTCCTTTTAAATTTTTCAGAGGGCTGAAAAGAAAAATATTCTAAAGGTCTTGTTTGAGGGATGGAAGTGGGAGGATTATTAGAGATAATATTCTATTTCTTTTTTTTTTTTGAGTTATTGTTTTTGACAGACAGAAGGGGGAGGGCCCAGAGCAGTCTCCATAGCTGTATGTCATCAGTTTTCAACATGGTTTTCTTCCACACAGGTGGGCAGGGGCCATGCAGGGCGAGAACTGGGCTGGGGGCCTCCTGCATGAGAGTCATGCCCCCTCAAGTGAGAGGGGCTGAATCAGAGAGCGAGAACTGAACTGGGGGCCTCCCACATGAGAAGCACACCCCAGTTCAGCATACAGGTCCACACAGGCCAGGACTGGGATTTGCTCCTCCGTCCCCAGGGCTACAAAGCAAGTGCTTAACCCACTGACCCATCCTGGCTTCCCCAATATTCTATTAATACCAGGATATAGGAGTTCCAAACTACAAGTTTTAAAAAGAGGAGTAAAAACCTTAATACACCAAAAGTCAGAAAAGGTTTTAAAAAACATGAAAAATTAAGGCAGAAATAAGACCAAGTATATCAATAAGTATAATAAATGTGATTTAAGAGTTAGGAGGTCCCAAGTAGGGTTAAAAATCAAGTTAGCTCATGTTCTCAAAATGATACCCAAAAGTCAAAAACAGGACAAAGATAATACTAGGCAGATGCAAGCAGAAAGGAGGGATAATAGTGAAAAAGTCAGATACTTGATACCAGAAAGCATTAAATAGGGGCAAAAAGGGACATTTCATAGCTGCCAAGATGTCACTTTTGTGAATCATGCATTGAATAAGACATGAAATGCATAAAGCAAAGAATGTTACTGATAAAAGAGTTTAACAAAGTGACGTTCTTGCTAGCAAACCGGCACTCTACCTTTTAGATTTTGAGATTGAGTGGACAGATGATTGATAGGGAAGGAGAATTTAGCACATGTTCCCTGTACTTGAACATTTTTCCATCAGGTATACATGAACTGTTTTCTCTTTTAATCAGGTTTCTACCCAGATATCACTATAATGAAGCATTTCCTGCTACCCTATTGAAATAAAGAAAAATATTCTAAAGGTCTTGTTTGAGGGATGGGAGTGGGAAGGTTATTACCCCATCATTCCATATCCACTTAGCTTGCTTTATTTTTCATGACACTTGGTATATCTCACATTAGGTATTTATTCATTGTCCTCCATAGACTAAGTTCCATGGGAACAAGGACCTTGTTTTGCTCATTTCTGTTTGCCTAGTACCTATAAGACTATGTGACACATAGGTGTTCAATATTTACTAAATAAATAACAGAGTTGCACTGTCCTATATGGTACCACTAGTCACATGTTTACATCTAATTAAAACTAAAAAAAGATGCTGGGATAGCTCAGCAGGTTAAGTGCTTGCCTTGCAACTATGAGGTCCGGGGATTGAATTGCAGCCCTGGCCTTGGCCCTGGCCCATGCAAACCCATATGCTCAGCTGCAGTATAACTGGTAACTGAATGGATGGCAGTGAAGGTTCTCACCTCCCATGCAGGAGGCCCCTGGTTTGGTTCCCACCCTGCACGGGCCCATATCCACCTGTGTGGAATGCAACTGTCACAACTACCGTAATGATGTACAACTACGGAGAATGCTCTGGTGCCTCTCCTCTTTTTCTCTCTCTCACCTTTGCTCAAATGATAAAATAAATCTTAAAAAAAACAACCTAGGGGAAGCCGGGATGGCTCAGTGGGTTAAGTGCTCACTTTGCAGCGCCGGGGACCAGGGATCGAATCCCAGCCCCGGCCCGTGCAGACCCATGTGCTGAACTGGGGAGTTCTCCCAGCTCAGTTCTCTCTGTCTCTGTATCTCTCTCTCTCTCCCTCTCTCTCTCTGTCAAAAACAATAAACAATTAAAAGAAAAAACAATAAAAATAAATCTTAAAAAAAATTAAAAAAAAAAAAACCTAAAAATTTAATTTTCTTAAACTAGCCACATTTCAAAGGCTCAATAGCTATATATACCCAGTGGCTACCATATAAGACAGTGTCGATATGGAACATTTCCATCATCACAAAATTCTATTGGTAACATACTACACAGGCTTGAATAACATTTAATAGACAAGTGATTCTGTCTGCATGCCCACATATTGGCTATTCCAATAATGGATCACATACTGAGCCACAAGGAAAAACAATTCTAAGAAACAGGTTATGCAGGTTATATTTACTAACAACACTTATGTAGCTGGGGCAAGGAGACAGAATTTCCTTGGCTTTCTAAATATATGGACATTAAGAAACAAAAAAAAGTCAAAACCAGAATTATTGACTACAACTAATGTCAAAAAGAATGTATCAAAACCTGAAATGTGGCCAAAGGTACATTGAGAAGAAAATTCAGTCTTAAAAATGTTTTATAATTAAATAAGAACTATGAAAAATGATTCAAGTATTCAAGAAAGAAAGCCCACAAAATAACCAAGATAGGATAAAAACTGAATGTTTAAATAAAAATATACAAAATGGGAATAATTATGGGGATTTTTTAATTCTAAGAAAATAGTATGTACAACTTCATACCAGTAAGTTAGAAAACTTAAGTAAAATCAATGACTTTCCAGAAAGATGTAGATTTCTGGAACATGCAAGAAATGGTGGGTAGCTAAAGAAAACCCAACAGTTTGCCAAAGAACTGCCCCCAACTGGGCACTCGGACTCAATGATTTTATAGCTGAGTTCTAACCCTTCAAAGTAAGCATAAGAGGTCTCAGAAACAGGGCTATGCGCCCTATAGGGCAGGGAGTATTGTTTTATTCACCACTATATCCCCAGCTCCTAGCACACAGTAAAATAAAGGTCTGTTAAAGTGACTAGAAATGGAACATTTCATTAGTATATTTTATGTATGTTTTCAAAGAAGGTAAGATGTATTTTTAGTTATAAAAACTAAAAATATTTCTGGAGCAGAACTATTTTGAAGAGTCCCCCAAACACAGAAGTGGAAATTTGCTAATCAAGACTTATTTTATAAAAACTACCGGTATTTCCTAGGTGGGCATTACCCCTTATTAAACAACTAATAAAATATGTGACACATAAGCATACATTTAAAATATGGGAAGACAACCACTATCTTGATGTATAAGAAGCCAAACTTCAGGAGACAAATACGTCCAACATAACTAAAAGGAGTTTGCCTCTATTTACAAATTGCTTAACTGGAAATGAAATTAGTATTTAAGAAATGTTTTCACTGATGAAAAAATAAATCTAAAAAACCAACATGTAAAAACATTGATTTACAAAGCCAAAATATGTCTTAGTTTCAATCCGTGTATACCCCGAATGAGGTGTATATTACATTGAAATAAAAGCTTAAATGTCCATCAATATGTAAAGAAGGAGTTCAACTGCTCAAGTATTAGGTACAACTTCATATTCTTTAAATCTACTCCCAGAATCATAAATTGACTTTTAAAAAATATTTACCAACTACTAAGGTTAGTAACATTGACAAGTAGTATCCCTGACATGTCATTTATTTCTCATTGCTTTTATCACTATAGTATAAAACTTCCAATCCAATGGTTCTATATTCAAGCTAATTAGTAACTTAAAAAAATAAAGTTCTAGATATTAAGGCTCAGTAAACAGTAACCAAAGTCTTAGATTTTTTCCTCAAAGAGAAAGATAGCCAAAAGTCTTTTTCTTTCTTTTGTGAACTTGCTTCATATTACTCTGTTCTGTCCCATTTTTTTCCAGTAATAAAACCCAAGAGTTATAAGGATGGTGAGTGGTCTCCAGCCATCATTATAGGTTTGTTTTTGTGTAAAGCCAAAAACCTTTGGATGTGGGTCTTTAGTTCTGGCAGCAGAGTAAATTCTTAAAAATTCACATTTTCTTCAAAAAATTTCAACTGGCGAGCTTTCACACTGTAAGTCGTATACTTTTCTCCCATGTGTTCCCGCAAATGTACCTATTTGGGAAACAAATAAGAAATAAGTATGTAGTAGAAGAAATATTTCTGTAATCTTAGAAAAAGCACTTTTCACCAAAAGCAAGACCCATATGGGAAAATACTAATAGTTACGTTTACATAAAAGTTTTAACTTCAAGATATCAAAAATAAAGTCATAAGAAATCAGATAGCAAACAAAACTAGGAAAATAATTTCCAACATACATACCAAAGAATACTAGTAATATATGTATAAAAGAGCTCTTAGAATCAATAAAACACAATACTAGAACATAATTGATAAAACAACAAAATCAATCCCAGATAATTCAGCAAAGGCATTTATAAAATAATACAAATGACCAATTAACATAGAAAATTCAATCTGACTATAAATCAAAAACATTTACTATGTAAATGTTTGTCTGTTGAAAGAAATGCCTGAAATGAACACATGCACCGCCTGATACAATGCACTGAGGACACAGCATCACTTCTGTGGTATTCCTGTCAATAAGCTGAATCTATTCATGAGGTTAGATCCAAACCGAGGGGCATTTTATAAAACACATGGCCCATATTCTTCAGAAATGTCAGGTCACACAAAGACTGAGTAACTTCCAAATTAAAGGAGCTATAACAAATATAAAACGCAATCCACCTCTTGCCTGACAGCATGATGAGCTCTGCAGACTCCTCCTCAGTGAAAACGAGAATATTTTAAAAGCCAACCATTTAAAGTCTCTGGAAATAGGCCTAAGAGCATACAACAAAGTTTTTGTTTTTATTTCTTTTCTTTTTTTTTAAGAAAATCTACTAAAAATAAGAACAGTGAGAGTCTGGTATATGAAAGATCAACTGCCCCCGCCCCACCCACTCCCAGGCTCAGACAAAAACTACACCAGACAGTGAACGCAACAAAACAGGGCTCCCTTCCCCCATCTCCTAGTCTGAAGGCTATGGTCCTGGGAGAAGCAGGCCATCAGAATGTCTCATCCTGCACCAGTATCTATTGTTGAGGATAACTTTTGGAAGAGTGCAATCAAGAGATGGAAGCTTCCTTCCTATGCCCAGTTCGCTGGGACTTGTAGGACGGAGAGAGGCTCTACCTCGGTGCAGGGACACTGAATATACTGGGGTCCCAATCCACCTTTGCCTCAGACCCAAAAGCAAAGACCCTGTGCAGGGTGAAGCATGCTGAGAGGACCAGAGGCTACAGTCCCCTCATTCCCAACTGAGCTTTTTAAAGTCGGGGTATCACTCAGAAACAATCATGCTATTATCCTCATTCCAAGCTCCAGGAGCTCTGGTCATATACTTTGCCTTGGAGGAGAAGCAAGACATAAAATAGTACCAAATCTTTTCCTAAGTGAACTGACTTTATTTGGAACAGACCATGGAAAAACTCAAGCTTAAGTGTGCTCTCAAAAAAAAATTAAAAATGAGGTAGTGGTGAAAGGCAACTGGAAGGAGATTGGTAAGTTTCACTGGATATATAGGCTATATTGCAGGCTGCTCTGATGGAAAGAAGCAGCTAGGAGTCTCCCTGGAATAAATCTCAAACATTGACCTTGGGAACTATCCCTTCAAAAGAACCTAGATTTGAATGGATCAGTCTGTGGAGCAATGTATGCCCCAAGACATTATTGAAAACAGCAGAGCAATCAGCTGGCAACTAACTAAAAAATCTTAATAGCTGGGTGAGGTCAGCGAAAGGGAGAGTCAAGAGTTCTCCTATATCCACTGTTGTAACAAGGTGGCTGTGGACATACCTAAGGCTGCACCCAATTAGGGGCAACATCACAGGCTATACATTGTAGAGAAAGGGGGAAAGAGTAAAATAGACTTCACTAAAATAATCTAGCCAATCACTAAATAAATAAGCAAATAACAATAACAACCCCCTTCTCTCTCAGGGAGGCCAGTACCCAGAGTTCTAACAATGTATTATCTAAAATATCTAGTTTCCAATGAAAAGTCATGAGACATGCAAAGAAACAGGACAATATGATACATACACTGAGGGGGGAAAGCAGGCAAAGAGAAACTGCCTGTGAGAGCAACCAGATGTTGGATTTAATGGCAAACACATCAAAAGTAGCCATTGTAAACATGTTCAGAGAACAAAGAAAACTGGGATTCCAAAAGTAAAGTAAGGTATGATGACAATGTCATATCGAATTGAAAATAGTGATGAAAAGAAATAATAAAACGTACCAAATGGAAATGCTGGAGTTAGAAAGTGCAATGACAAATAACAGAGCTGTACAGAACAGTGGTTAAGAGCATTGGCTCTGGAATCAACAGTGTCTGCACTGAAGGCCAAGTATTTGGCCAAGTTTTACCAGAGAGACCTTGAGCCACTCATTTAACCTTCAGATTTCTCATCTGTAAAATGGGGATACCAATAACAACTTCACTGGACTGTTGGAAATTTAAATGACTTAATACATGTAAAGTGCTGTACTTTTCAAGTGTTACTACTACTATGTATGGGAACAAAATCTGGAATGACTGCTAAAATTATACAAAGTTTTTAAAAAAATCTTTAAGTTCTAAATGTTCTACAACAAACATGTATTAATAGCTTTCTACTCAGGTAAAAAAAAAAAGGCAATAAATAATTTTAAAAATTAGTATAGTGAAATTATAAAGTTTCTACACAGCAAAAGGACACCATCAACAAAGTAAAAAGGAAACCAACCAAATGAGATAAAATATTTGCAAACAATGCCTCTGATAAGGGGTTAAAATCTAAAATATATAAAGAACTCATACAACTCAATAACAAAAAAACAATCCAATTAAAAAATGGTACCTGGGGGAAACCAGGATGGCTCAGTGGGTTAAGCTCTCACTTTGCAGCGCCGGGGACCGAGGATTGAATCCTGGCCCCAGCCCATGCGGAACCATATGCTGAACTGGGAGCTCCCCCAGTTCAGTTCTCTCTCTGTATCTCTCTCTCGCTCTCTCTCTCTCTCTCTCTTTGTCTCTCTCTCTCTCTCTCTCTGTCAAAAATAAAATAAATAAAATTATATTAAAAAAAAAAATGGTACCTGGAGAGGGGGGAGGAGGGGGGAGGGAGAGTTGTGGGGGGAGGGGGGAATGGGCACCAGATATATGGTGGTAGAGGGGGAGCTGATTCTGGGTGGTGGGCACATAATGCGATGCATGGGTGATGTGATGTGGACTTGTACATCGGGAAACTATCTAATTGTTACCAACCAATGTCACCCCATTAAATTTAACAACAAAAAACAATATGCAGAAGACCTAAACAGACACTTCTCCCCTGAAAATATACAAACAGCCAACAGATATATGAAAAAATGCTCAACATCACTAGCAATTAGGGAAATGCAAATTAAAACCACAAGATACTACCTCACACCTGTTAGAATGGCTATAATCAACGAAACAAGGAATAACAAGTGCTGGAGAGGCTGTGGAGAAAAACGAACCCTCCTACACTGCTGGTGGGAATGTAAACTGGTACAACCACTATGCAAGCGGTTTTGGAATTCCATTCCAAAAAATTAGGAATGGAATTACCATATGACCCAGCAATCCCTCTCCTGGGTATCTACCCAAAAAACCTGAAAACTTTAATCTGCAAAGATATCTGTACCCCAATGTTCACTGCTGCACTGTTCACAGAGGCCAAGTCATGGAAACAACCAGTGTCCTTTGACAGATGACTGGATAAAGAAGGTGTAGTACATTTACACAATGGAATATTACTTAGCAATAAGTAAAGATGAAATAACAGCAATTTGTGACAACATGAATGGACCTTGAAAACACCTTATTAAGCAAAATAAGTCAGACTGAAAGAATCAAGAAACATATGACCTCATTTATAGGTGGAATATAAAACTGAAAGTAACAAAGAAACAAAGACTCATGGACACAGTCAATAGTTTAGTGGTTGCCTGAGGGTAAAAGGGGAGGTGGGGGAGAGATGGGAGGAGGGGGGAGGGAGGGGCATCAAACATATGGTGATGGAAAGAGTTGATTCTGAGTGGTGAGCACATAATGCAATGTATAGACAATGTAATGTAGAATTGTACACCTGGAAACAATGTAATTGTTACCATTCAATGTCACCCTAATAAATTTAAAAAAAATTAGTATAGAATTGTTTGTGTTATATAAACATGCCTTATTGTTTATTTTTAAGTGTGGAAACATATATAATAAATCTCTTTTAAAAAATTAAGTATAATAACAGTAACTTGAGGCAGAAACGTCAGGTGAGTCAAACTAAAATTTATTCAAAACAAAATTCTAGTGGTCCTAATCAAAATCCCAGTTGGCATTTTTACAAAAATTAAAATGTTGATCCTGTAATGGCAGAAGAATACGATAGGATAGACAGGACTGGAGAAGAATAGAATAAATAATTAGGATAGGACAGGGCAGAATAGGATAGGATAGAATAGAAAGACTAGACTAGATTAGAATAGAATAATAGAATAAAATTAAAATATTGATCCTAAAATTCAGATGGAAATACCCATAAAAGCCAAAATAATCTCAAAAAAGAGCAAAGTTGGAGGACTCATGCTTTCTAATTTCAGAACTTACTACAAAAATATAATAATCAAGACAGTGTGGTACAGACATAAGAAAGACATAAATCAATGGATTATAACTGAGAGTCTAGAGATAAACCTTTACATTATGGTCGATTGATTTTCAATAGGGGCCAAGCCAATTCAATAGGAAAAGAACAGTCTTCAGGAGATGCCGGGATGGCTCAGTGGGTTGAGTGCTTGCTTTGTAGCCCGAGTCTGGGGACTGAATCTCGGCCCCAGCCCGTGTGGACCCATATGCCCCCAGTTCAGTTCTTGCTGGGGCCCATGCGGGAGACCCCTGGCCCAGTTCCTGCCCTGTGCAGCCCTGTGCCCACCTGTGGAGTGAAACTATATTGAGAACTAATGAGGTACAACTATGGAGACTGTTCTGGGCCCTGCCCCTTCTCTCTGTCTCTCTGTCAAAAGAGCAATAAAAAAAAAATCTTTTACAAAAAAGAATAGTCTTCAACAAATGGAGCTAGGACAACTGGATACTCACATGCAAAAGAATGAAATTGGAACCCTTACTTACACAACACAAAAATTAACTCAAAAAAGGATTATAGACTTAATTGTAAGGACTTAAATGATAAAACTCTTAGAGGAAAACATAGGAACAAATCTTTGTGATTTCAGGTGAGGCAAGGACTTCTTCAATGTGACAACTAAAGCACAAGTGACAAAAATCAAAATATACATAAATTATTTACTTCAACAAAATGAAAACCTTTTGTGCTGCAAACAATGCCATTAGAAAGTGAATAGACTACAAAATGGGGAAAATTTTTTGCTAATCATGTATCTGATAAAGAACTTCTATCCAGTATATATAAAGAACTCTTACAACTCAACAATAAAAAAAAATTTTAAAATATGTAAAAGATCAGAATAGACATGTCTCTAAAAAAGATATATAATGGCCAACAGGCACATGAAAGATGCTCCACACTCATTACCCATTAGGGAAAAGCAAATCAAAATCATAAAGAGAAATCACTCCCCACACACTAGTATGGCCATAACCAAAATCATGACAATAACAAGTATTGGCAAGGATGCGGAAAAATTAGAACCTTCACACATTACTGGTGGGAATGTAAAACTATGTAGCTGCTTTGGAAAATAGTCTAGCTAATTCTTCAAAATGTTAACAACAGACTTCCCATATAGTTCAGCAATTACCACACCTAGATACATACCCCCCAAAATGAAAACACATCCACACAAAAACTTGTACATGAACGTTCATAACAGCATTAGTCATAATAGCCAAGAGGTGGAAACAATCTAAATGTCCATCAGCTGATGAACAGATAAACAAAACGTGGTATACAATGGACAATTAACTGGCCATATAAAGGAATGAAGTATGTGATACATGTAACAACATGGATGAATCTTTAAAACATTATGCTTGGTAAAAGAAGCTAATTACAAATGGACACATATTTAGCATGATTCCATTTAAATGAAACATCCAGAATAGGCAAATCTATAGAGACAGAAATACCAGTGTTTGCTTAGGGGTGGAGGGCTTCAGGAAAAATGGGGAGGAGCTGCCAATGGGTTCAGGGCTCTTTTAGGGGGTTAATTTAAAAAATGTCCTAATATTGATTGTGGTGATGGTGGTACAACTCAGAACATACTAAAAACCACTAAACTGCACACTTTAAATTGGTAAAATGTATAGCATGTTAATTATATTTCAAAAGGCTATTAAAAAAATTCTATAGCATAAACAGCTGACACAACTCATAGGATACTCACCTCTCTCTTCAATTCATCCTCCTCTTCCAAAAGATCATACACTTGTTCTAAAAGCTGAATTCCCAGGCCCTGGATTACATCAGCTCTCAAAACTTCAACTATTCTTCTGATTTTTTCAGAACCTGGCACTATAACTAAAAAGCAGTAACAAAGACAGGAAAAAATAAATACTTTCATCACTGTAGCAAGAAGAATGAAATGTTTTAAAAAAAATCTTAACATGTTAATATTCTTTTCACTTTGACAGCAGTTTAATTTAATGACTTCATGTATTTTTAATGACTAAAAATGTATACAGGTATACCTCAGAGATGCTGCAGGTTTGATTCCAGACTACCTCAATAAGGAGAGTCACATGAATTTCTGGTTTCCCAGTGCATATAAAAGTTATGTTTATGGGAAAGCCAGGATGGCTCAGTGGGTTAAGTGCTCACTTTGCAGCCCCGGGGAATGAGGATTGAATCCTGGCCCCGGCCCATGCGGACCCATGTCCGCACGGGGAGTGCCCGTGCACTGAACTGCAGAGTGCCCCCAGTTCAGTTCTCACTGAGGCGAGACCCCCGCCCAGTTCCTGCCCTGTGCAGCCCTGCCCACCTGTGGAATGAAACTATGTGGAAAAACCGATGATGTGTAACTATGGAGACTGTTCTGGGCCCTCCCCTTTCTCTCTGTCTCTGTATCACACTCTCTCTCTCTCTCTCTCTCTCTGTCAAAAACAATAAATAAATCTTTAAAAAAGAAAAAAGTTATGTTTATACTCTACTGTAGACTAGTAAGTGTGCAATAGCATTATACATTTTTAATTAATAATTTTATTTATTTTCACTTAAAATTTACATTCAATATTGTATTAGTTTTAGGAGTACAGCACAGTGGTTAGACATTTATAGCATTATGTTTTAAAAAACAATGTATGTACCTTAATTGAAAAATACTTTATTGCTAAAAATTGCTATCTGAACCTGTTGGAAAAATGGTGCTGAAAGACCTGCTCAATGCAGGGTTGCCACAAACCTTCAATGTGTAAAAATTTCATGTAACTTTTCAGGACCACAACTGTTACATAAAACAAGATATACCTTTTATAAACATATCCAAGTGAAATAATAAAAAGACAAATTTGCAAGTATTAGCTCCTTGGTTTGACATACTTCTCCAATAAAACATATGTTCTCCAGTTTGCTGTACAAGAATAAACTGATCACCTAAAGGTAGCTTTTTAAAATGGAATTCTTCTGTCTCTTCCACAACTTTCCCATGAAGTATCAGCGTGTCCCGATACTTGCGATGAAGTTTAAATTCTGACACTGGATCTGGCATTGGTATATCTTCACAGCTCTCCTTAGAGTCCAATTTTAGGGTCTGAGTCATCAATTGCACCAAGTCACTCATTTCATTTGTATGACCTTTCCTGGAAAAAAAAACCCCAACAAAAAACCCTTGTTATTTAATTGGCTTCATGAGAATTTTCCATTAAAAAGTTACAGTAGATGCAAAATGGCCTTTAGGAAGTTCTGCTTCCAAATGGCCAAGCAAGCTCCCACAAACATTTCCAAATAACAAGTATAAACTCTGAACAAAACACAAAAATCAACTATGTAAAGGTACTGGAGAATGTACAAAGTCTGCAAGCAGATTCTGGAAGGGAGTCAACACCTTTTAGCCTAAGGGCAGGCCATAGGCAGATAAAACACAACAGAAAAACCTAGTCTTTCTGGTCTACAGAACCAAAGGACACAGCTGGAGACAACCATTGCTAGTAAAAGTGAGAGAGAAATCTTGAAAAGGAGAGAGCCAGAAAGAGGAAGCCCCAGATTCTGTGTATAAATTCTGCCTACTATTTCTATAAGTAACTTAACTACATTCAAGTACAAAGCTCAAAGATATTTAAAGAAATATAAAAATAACCAGCCCCTAATGAGAGAAAACTGACAATGACTGGAATCCAGTCAAAAATATCAAACATGGGAAAGCTGGGATGGCTCAGCGGGTTAAGTGCTCACTTTGAAGCCCCGGGGACCGAGGATCGAATCCCGGCTCCGGCCCATGTGGACCCACATGCTGAACTGGGGTGTGCCCCCAGGTCAGTTCTTGCCGGGGCCTATGTGGGAGGCTCCCGGTCCAGTTCCTGCCCTGCACAGCCCTGTGCCCACCTGTGGAGTGAAACTATATGAAAAACTAATGTCAACTATGGAGACTGCTCTGGGCCCTCCTCCTTCTCTATGTCTCTCTCTGTCTCTTTCTGTCAAAAGTCAATAAAATAAATCTTTAAAAAAAAAAAAAATCAAACATGAAGATGCAGGAAAATAGAATTTTCTTTGTGAAGAGAAAAAAAAAGCAGTTAATAGAAACAGACCCACAAGTGATATAAGTGAAATAATTAGTAGATAAGGACATTAGAGCTATTATAAATAACTATAAAGTTATTATAAATATAATCCATATGCCCAAAGTACAGAAAGAAAAGCATTAAATATTAAGGAGAATCATGGAAGATATAAAAAAGACCCCAATTGAACTCAGAAATGAAAAGTACAATGTGTTAAGTACATGAAATAGGATTAATAGGTTAGACACTACAGAAGAAAAGATTTGTGAATTCAAAGATATAGCCATAGAATCTATAAAATGGAAAACAAAAGAATGTCTAAAAAAATAAACACCATCAGTAAGATGTGGGACACCTTTAAACAATTAATATACATGTAATTAGAATCCTCAAGATGGCAGGAGGAGATCCAAAAAATATTTGAAGAAATAATGGCCAAAAATTTTTCCAAATTCGATGAAAACTATAAACCTACAGATCTAAGAAGACATTCATAAGACTGAATAAAAATCAGATGTGTGCATTAGAAGAGATATTTTTAAATCTAGTACACACCAAAAACCATTTATAATGTTATCAATGACAATACTACAGGTCTGAATACTACTATAAATATACATTTAGAATTAATTCAAACAGAAATAGTTTATAAAGGGACACAGAAAAACAAAAACTTACCCTTCCCTGGAATCAACATCTGATTTATCAGTTGAACTTGTAGAAGAACTTAACTCTTCCTCAGAGAAACAATGGGTGAGTTTTCTATTCTATTAATGTTTGGAAAAACAAAATTCCACATGACATGACAACACAACCAGAAGGCAATACATGAAATAGTCACAGATGCAGTATCTAGATATAATGTGCACCTGGGTCCGATTTAACAGAATAACTTTACCAAATGATGTCCCAGTTCACTCATGAAGTTCACAAGTGAAGTATGAGGAACATCAAGGTCAATTTTTCCCAGGCTCTGCAAAGTCTCAGCTATGAAGAAATTTCCTTGCTGTAGAAAACAGTTCTGGTGCTCCAAATCCTAAGCAGAAGGCTAGTACCATAAGGAATACTGGCATTTTAAACTAGATAGAATGCCATCTCAGTTTGCTCATATGTGAGACTCTATTAAAATGATTTAAAGCAAGCTTTTCCAACCCACAACTCTCAGGCCACATGCGGCCCAGGACTGCTTTGAATACAGCCCAACAAAAACTCGTAAACTTTCTTAAAACATTATGAGATTTTTTTTTTTTTTAGCTCACCAGCTATCATCAGTGTCCATGTATTTTATGTGCGGCCCAACACAATTCTTCTTCTTCCAATATGGCCCAGAGAAGCCAAAAGATTGGACACCCGTTTTAAAGGATTACTTGATATAATTACACACAAATTTTACAACTTTGGGAAATGGAGAAGACTATCCTAATTAGTGAAAACAACTAAATTACAGAATATTGTTAAAGAAACAAACCTTCATTTCTTTCAAGGGCAGGAAGTTTCTATTTCTTTTAATAATAATATGCTCTTAGAAATACTGTCAGAAACTGGAATACCACATGGTTGGGAACCTTGCAATTACCCACTTAGCCACCAGATGGTGTCCTACATCATCCCTAAGTGAGAAGATGCGTACTTTGTCAAACAGAAAACTGAGGAAACCGAGTGCATGAGACTAAAATCTGGCCAGGCAGGTGGGTAACACAGCAGAATAAGCAAAGTGTTGTTCAATGGAAGCCCTTTGGAAGTCTTCTTTTGAAGACTACTAAGAAACATATTTAGGCTACCAATTGTTAGCAAGAGCGCCTGAAAAATTCATTCCCTTAATGAAGCAAACATTTCCTTTTCATTATTATTAACCAGTTTTTTCCTTATCAAGAGTAAAAAAGTGTAACTGAAGCCAACACTGTCATGGAAATAAATGGAGCTGGCATTTATGAGGTTTACTGTATTAGGCCTGCCACACATAGACATGTCCACCTTTTCCCTTAGAGCTAAGTAGTAATGTACCTGAGAAAAACTTCGGCCAGAAGGCAACCATCGGGCAGGGGTGGGCTGGCCTTCCTCTTGTGGCTTCCTTGGCACCACTGCACTCAGAGAAGCTCTCCTCACTGAAGGGCCTGTAAAAGTGACCACCCCCAGTGATTGTTTGTGGTGGGCTGGCCTCAACAGAAGAGGGCTTTGCACTGGGTATGGAAATACCCCGGCAAGGGCCAGCCTCGCAGTAACTCAGACAGCATATCAATCACCAGTCTGGGGGGAGGCCGGGATAGCTCAGCAGGTTGAACACTTGTCTTGCAACTGTAAGGTCTGGGGATCAAATCCTGGCCCCAACCTGTGCAAACCAATATGCTGAACTGCAGCACAACTGGTAGCCACCGGGATGGCGGTAGAAGTTCTTGCCTCCCACGTGGGAGGCCCCCAGTTCGGTTCCTGCCTGGTGTGGTCCCACATCCACCTGTGTACAATAAAACCGTGTCATAGCTGATGCTGTACAACTATGGAAACTGCTCTGGGCCCTCCCCTCTTCACTCTCTCTCACCTTCTCTCAAACAGTAAAATAAATCTCTTTAAAAAAAATCATCACTGTGGTATCTGACACTTCAGTTAAAAGCTCAGCTCTAGGTCTACCAGCTCTGTGACCTTGGGCAAGATACTTTATCTTTCTGAGCCTCATTTCCTCAGCTGCAAAATGGGGATAATGCTGCCTACCTTTGACAGTTACTGTAAATATGAAATGAAATAATGCCCTTAAAATGCTTACCATGATGCATGAGACATAGTTACCATTCAACAAATGGGAACTGCTAATACTGTCTTTAGATAATAGTAATAGGAATGATCCCAGCCCTCAGGCTAGGCAGCATCATTCCCCCAGCTTCCTCTCTGTTCCTAAGAAGACAGCACTTCTTTGACCAGCAAACTTTGAACATGGAAACAAACTAAACACTCATTTTCCTGTCTGAAATCTCCCAAGAGTTACTGCCACTCAAAGCCCTCTTGCTCACTTTTTAATATCCTCTTCCACTGATAATACAAGTTCCAGATCCAAAAGCCTATACTGATTTGTTTTTAAAGACTTGACTAAGAAATTTCAAAATTTCTTCCAAATAGAGGTTTTCCAAATGTATCAGTTACTGATGCTTGAAAATCTTAAAACATCACAAACAGAACCAGTGCTTATGTCCATGAGTCATGCCAACAACCTTCAACAGATGAAAAGAACCACCTTACCTGAGGGGAGAATCTCTTCCTGTGATTGCTTGAGTCGCCTCCTCTCTCTTGCTGATAATGGTCGATCCTTTTAAAGAAAGTCAGAGTTATTTCCATTTCTACTCACTATTCTTTTTTTTTTTTAATATCTTTTTTTTTTTTTTTATATTTATAGAGAGTAATTATT
>PVKE010012217.1:25791-39356 GCA_004027555.1 Craseonycteris thonglongyai
ATCTTCAGTGCATATTTATTTCTATTTTACTTTTGACAGATAGAGAGAGAGACAGAGACAGAGACAGCTAGAGAACCGAACTGTGGGAACTCCCCAGTTCAGCATGTGGGTCCTGCCTGGGCCGGAGCTGGGATTCGATCCTCGGTCCTCGTGGCCTCAAAGCGAGCGCTCAACCCGCTGAGCCGTCCCGGCTTTCCCCCTCTACTCACTATTCTTATAACACCTACAGTACAAGATGAGTCATCCAGCACAATAGAAAAGGCCTTGCACAGACCTTTAAAAGAGTGTCCATTTGAAACCAGTTCACAACAGGATCACAGCTACTAGCAAGGACTGATCACAGCCCTCAGTTCTAGAAAGTATTGTACCCATTTTTAGAAGGGAGGTTAGGGCATTTTGCATTTCCTCCATTTAGAATCTACTTGGTCTCCTTAGTTAACCACAGTGATCACCTCTGGAACTATAGACTCTGTCCAATTCAATCAATGCTTCTGCTAAGAATCACAAATCTATCCCTTCCAGCGTTTGGCAAAAATCAGGGCTAAGATGTTTTAATACAAAAAAAGCTTTCTAAGTTTTTTAAAAATTTAACATATATGCCCCACAAACCTTTGATGACGACATCTCACTGCTCCTTGAACTGCTCACAGACCCACTGTCCACTCTACTTTGGTTTTCAGTATCTTTTTGGATTGATGTGACATCCACTTTTCCAACAGTGGAAAGAGAAGGCAAAAAGTGAGGAGAAGCCTCTTGGAACTTAAATAATTTAAAAAAGGGGAGAGAGAGAATCAGTTTCATATGATAATAACCCCCCTCCAAAGTTTCCCCATCAATAAGTCTCCTATGTATTTGACAGTGATACGCTCTCAAAAACTTCAGTAGGTTGAGAGCATGCCTTGCAATTGCAAGGTCTGGGGATCGAATCCCAGCCCTGGGCCTGTGCAAACCCATATGCTGAACTGCAGTGCACCTGCTAACCAACAGGATGGCGTGGCAGCGAAAGCTCTTGCCTCCCTTGTGAGAAGCCCCCAGTTTGGTTCCTGCCCCGCAAGGCCCCACATCCACCTGCGTGGAATGAAACTGTGTTACAACTAATTATGTACAACTATGGAGACTGCTCTAGGCCCTCCTCCCTTTCTCTCTCAGTCTCTCTCTCTCACACACACCTCTCAAAACAATAAAATAAATCTTAAAAAAAAAAAAGAGGAATGAAGTATCAACATGATCTTATGCAAATGATGAAAGAGAAACTTTTCTTCAATACAACAGGAAGGGTCAGAGATTGATCCTTGTTAGCCTAGAAGACCCTTAACTTTCAAAATGATCCCTATCTTTGATGGAGAAGATAAAATCCTTACTCTGCTTCCAACTTACTGACATTTGAAAACTAATATTTACCATTTTACTATCCTCACCTTTCTCTACATGGTCCCTGCATTTCTTGTGTGCCTTTTTGGCAACTGTTAATCATTCTAAATAGAAATTGAGATTCCTAAAGTCTGTTTCCCAAGCAGCAGCACAATGACTTAATTCAAAGAGAGCTCAGCCAACCTGTCTCTTTTCCCCACTGTGTTCAGTTTCTTCTCTTTTCTTCTGCCGTCGTTGTCGAGACAGGGAAGGTTCAGACCCAAAGCTGTGGGGCTGTAAACCTGGATGGATTCGGTCCGCTTTTACTGTAATACATTCACCACCAACTTCATCCTTAAAAAAAAAGTAAAATAATGAAATACCTTTTTGAATTCCCAAGGTAGCCAAAAAGTGAAAACCCAAACGTTCATCAACTGATAAATAGATAAATAAAATATATTATATACATATAGTAGAATTTATTTGGCAATAAAAACGAAAGAAATACTGGTAGATTCTACAATGTGCATAAACCTTGAGAACATTATGCTAAGTAAGGGAAGCCAGACACAAAAGGCCATATAATGTATGATTCTATTTATATGAATGTTCAGAACAGGTAAATCCATACAGATAATGGGTGCCTGAAACTAGGACAACGGAAAATAGAGAGTGACTGTTATTGGCTATGGGTTTCTTTTTGAGGTAATGTAAATGTTCTGGAATTAGACAGTAGTGATGACTATAGAAATTTATGAATATACTAAAACCCATTGAATCAGCACTTTGAACATTAAAAAACAAATATGTGTACAAAAAGGTAAGAGAGGTGAACTTGATTTGAGACCCAAGCAAAATAAGCAGGATACATATAATAATTTTATCTATACGATACTAAAGATTCCAATGTCCAGAGAAAGCTTAAGACTATATTTTGTTTTCAATCCAATAACTTTAAATGACAAGAGCATACTTGTACTTTTCCATAAAAACAAAACTTCATTAAAAACATTTTAATATAAATGTATACTTTTCATGTTTCTATAAAATATGTTAAACATATGTAATATTATCAAATTCAAAGATATATATCACAGATCATAAAAATATACCTATTAAATATATATTTTTAATATTTTACACATAAAAAAGTAAAGTTAATGAAATGTTTTGGCTTTTTCTCTAATCCTCAGTTATTACCATGCTTCATCTAATTTAGGCTTCTTTCCAAGTTCAAGTAAAAGATAACCATTAAATTTACTCAGAATAGTCTCTCAGTATCAAAATTCTTTTGCTTCTTTCCTTTTCATCTCTTCTTCTTCCACTTTGGTTCCAATACATGAAATACTTTCTTTTATTCCTGAACTTAAGAAATCAGATCAATCCACTAACTTTTCAAAAGCAAAAGGGAAAGTGATATTATCTAACTATTTGAACTATCCATCAATTGGAGGACTAAGGAAGAGTGACACAGAAATAGGAAAAAACATACAAATAGTATGATTCCACCAAGTACCCTTTGCCAGGGCACAGACGGGACCTAATCCCTTGGGTCTCATCCTTTGGTTTATGTTATGTTTAAATGGGTACACCAAACAGCTGATTTTCCTAAAACAACTAGAGCACAGCCAAAACACACAACCCACACCTCTGTAACTGCACTTCTCAGTCTTCTCCCTAAAACCAATACTTCATATAGGAATACATCACTCACCTGGTCCTTTGGCTTTTGGTCTTTGTTCAGGGGCTGCAGAGGCTTCCCTGGGCCATTCCTTTCCCCAGTGACATTGTCAGAGGACCACGTAGTAATTGGGTTCCCAGATTCAGTGCTGGATGTAGTATTATCCTGCAGCCTCTCTCTCACTTGAGATATATTGCATTTACCTTCTAGCTTATTAGAAGCAGCTAAGTGTCTTGGCTCATTTTCTTGAACTAAGCCATCACTCAAGTCCCTTTCTGCAGATAAGATGTCAATGTTCACTCTACTGATTGTGGCTAGGGATTCTGTGGTACTGCTCATGTCTGGTTTACAGGTATGGCCTTTCAGACTTGCAGGTGTCTTCAGGGGGCCAATGACTATGTGTTTCTCCAGGGATAAATCTTTATCTTCACCCTGAGTGAATATATGCTTCCAAGTTATTACAGCACTCCTTATACCATATAAAATTTTTAATTCAAAATGGAAAAACAGGTTCTTCAGAAAGTTAAAACACAGAATTACCATATGACCCAGAAATCCCACTCCTATCCCAAATAACTGAAAGTAGGTACTCACACAGATATTTGTACACCAATATTTATAGCAGCATTATTCACAATGGCCACAATGTGGAAACAACCCAAATGTCTATTAAGCATATAAATAGATAAACAAAATGTATATCTATAGTGGGACATCTTAAAGCCATAGAAAGGAATAAATTTCTGACACATGCTATAAATATTGTATAGTTCCACTTATATGATACCTAGAATGGGCAAATTTATAGAAACAGATTACAGGTTACCAAGACCTGGGAGTAGGAAAAATGGAGAGTTATTGCTTAATGGCTACAGAGTATTTGTTTGGAATGATGGAAGGGTTTTGAAAGGCAGTGGTGATAGTACACAACACTGTGAATATAATTAAGGTCACTAAATTGTACACTTAAAAATAGTTCAAAATGGCAAATTTTATGTTATACAACAATAAAAAAATTTAAAAACGGGCCAACAACCTAAATATAAGAGCTAAAATTATAAAATCATAACCTTGGATTTGGCAAGTAGTTCTTAGATGACACCTAAAGCATGAGCAACAAGGAAAAAAGATAAATGGGGCTTCATCAAAATCAAAAACTTTCGTGCATAAAAGGACATTATAAAGAATAGGAAAAGACAACCTACAGATTGAAAGGAAATGTCTGTATATCATAAGGGTCTTATCTTCAGAATATAGAAAAAACTCTTGGAATTCAATGACATAAAACAACAACAAAAAAACAAATTAGAAAATTGACATAGGGTTAGTAGACAATTCTACAAAGAAAGCATACAAATGGCCAATAAGCTTGTGAAAAGATGTTCTATGTCATTAATCATTAAGAAACTGCAAACGAAAACTACAATGAGATATCATTTCACATCCACTATGATGGCTAAAAGCAGAAAAACAGAAATAACAACAGTTAGCAAGGTTGTGGAGAAACTGGAACTCTCATGAATTGCTGGTTGTAATGTAAAATAGTCTAACAGCTATGGAAAAGTGTGGTGGTTCCTCAAAAAGATAGATATAATTACCATATGACCCAGCAATTCTACACCTAGGTATAACATATACCCAAAGAATTGAAAACTCAAAAAATACTTGCACACAAATGTCCACAAGATGAAAACAAGCCAATGTCCACCAATGAATGAAAGCATAAACAAATTGTAGTATGGACATACAATGGGATACTATTCACACATAAAAATAAATGAAGTAATAATACATGCTATATGGATGAACTGCAAAAACATTATGCTAAGTGAAAGAACAAAGACACAAAAGGCCACATATTGTATGACTCCATTTATATGATAATATGTAGAACAGGTAAATTCACAGAAACAGAAAGCACATTGGTGGTTCCCAGGGGTTAGATGGGAATGAGGATGACTGCTTAATGGGCATGGGGTTTCTTTCAGGGGTGATTTTAAAACATTTTGGAACTAGACAGAGATGATGGTTACACAACACTGAATGTACAGAATAAAATTAACTAAGTATTCACTTTAAAATGGCTAACTTTGTTATATAAATTTCACCTCAATAAAAAAAATTGTTAGAACAAAGTTATTATAACACTAACTTCATGAAAAGTTTGGATAAAGTGAGCTTAATGAATCCCCTTCACCAGTATTTTCTTTATAATACACAATCACACAACAGAGTCTCCAATAAAGCCTAATCATTTCACATAAAATAATTTGCTTAGGTAACCTATCATTTACGGTTTCTAAAACATGTATTCTTTAAAAAGAAACATACCATTACATATGTCTTGGAGTCCTCAGAAGAGTGTGGCTGTGGCGGAACTACTTCTTGATTTGATTCGGCCTTTCCAGAAACCATGGAAACAACAGGCTTGGATTTACAGTCACCATTTTTAATATTATTTTTGGAGGTTTTTCTTATGAGGAAGAAAAGAAGAGAAAATTATTAATATGGTGAAGATTAAAAGTTTTTATGTATATGAGGAAATGTATGTATGTATAACAGTCCCTTATAAAACTTCCATTTATAGAGAACAGTATTCTAAAAACCAGGGGGTATTCTATAAAACATTTGGCCAGTATTCTTCAACAACAATGAAGGTCATGAAAAACAAAGAAAATGAAAACTGTCACAGACCAAGTTCAATAAGGAGACATGAGGACTAAATGTAATCTCCTGGATTGGATCCTGGAACAGAAAAAGTTTATTAGTGGTTAAACTGTGGAAAGCCAAATAAAGTCTGAAATTTAGTCAACAGTAAGGTACCGATGTTGAATTTTTAGTACTAACAAATGTTCCACAGTAATGTAAGATGCTAATGATAGGAGAACCTGGGTGGTGGGTATGCAGAAAGTCTCTGTACTACCTCTGCAACTTTTCTGTAAATACAAATTATTCCAAAATAAAAAACTCTCAGAAATTGCCTCATGTATTACAGAAGTACCAGGATAATGTTCATCTTCAAGTGTCACATGTTTTTAATACTGCCACAACTGCTTTGCCACATTTGAGAGTAAAAATGATTGGTATACTCAGGCTTCACGTGCAGAAGAAATTATACAGAAATAATATCCCCAACTGTTTTTTTATATAGTGTGATGTTTCTACAGCTGGGTTAAACCTCCGGAAATTTTAAGGGAAGTATGAAGACCAGCACTGCAGATGGAACGCCAAAGGTCTGCTTGTGGGAAATTACAGACAAATAAACAAAAAGATAGTCCTTCTTTATCCCCTGGAGCATTTATATCATTGCCTCCCAAATTTAACATGTCACAAGACAGAGATCCTGAAGGTCTTAACCAGCCCCTAAATCTTAAATCCTGGAACAGCTGTTTAGCGAAGGCATGACCTACAAGTCAAAGAAAGGAATTCCTTTTCTCTTGAGAAGTTATACGTGAAGAGGGAACTTTATAAAAGCTCTCAGAAATGTGAACACTATATTTTAGATGTGACTATTATTTTACATAGGAAATAATGTAATAGGTTTCTTAGATAATCTCTCATTTTAATATGATTTCTAAAACAGTCTTTTTAAAAGGTATACTCTATGTTTTAGAACCCTGTGAGGAATTATTAAAGTGATTCTCTAAATGGATCTCTAGATTTCTGATTTTAGGAATTAAGCAAATTACACATGTTCTAGTCATGCAATTTTATTTCATGTTTAAAAGAAACTCATCCCAAATTCTTGCACATTAAAGTTATCCCATCTATATAGCCCATCTACATTCCATCTATAAAGCCCAGCTATTGGCAAGGGAAGTATCTTACGCCTTTGTGGCCTCCAAAAACAAGGAGATTTGGTGCTTTATGTAAGGCTGCCTCAGAATGCTCCTCACAGAGGGTCTTTCTTCAGGTCTTTTGCTCAGCATTGTTCTTATCAGTTCTGCTAACTCTGGGCTATAATCTTTCGGCATTGGTGGCAGCTACAAAGACAAATAATACAGCAATTATGACTAATGGTCTTGTAAAGCAAAGTAAATGAAGGTAGAAGTTTTCTAACATTTAAGTCATTATTCACATAAGCCGAAAATAACCAGTGTATTGATCTACAGGAAGCATATTGGTGTCCCAGTTATAATAGCAAGTTGTAAGATTGTATAAGTATATCCTTCAAACCAGCAGTTCCATTTGAGGACTCTCTCCTTCAGAAATAATGGCCTGACTTCCTAAAGATTTAGGTACTGAGATACTCACAATAGTATTCGTGCAGTAGTAAACAACTGGAAACTACTTAAAAGCCCATCAAATGGGGATTTGTGGAATATGTAGATCCTTCTAATAAAATACCAGGTAGCCTCTTAAAAAATAAGTATCATGTACCAACCTAGAAAGATGTCCCTCATATATTAAGTCAAGATTTATTTTATTGTTTTTGACAGTGAGAGAGACAGAGAGAAGGAGAAGGGCCCAGAGCAGTCTCCATAGTTGCAAGTCATCAGTTTTTGACATGGCTTCATTCCACACAGGTGGGTGGGGGCCGTACAAGTCAGGAACTGGGCTGGGGGTCTCCCGCATGGGAGGCACGTCCCTTGAGCCAGTGGCCAAACCAGGGGATGAGAACCAAACTGGGGCCTCCCACATGGGAAGCACACCCCAGTTCAGTATATGGGCCCACACGGGCCGGGGCAGAGATTTGATCCTCGGTCCCTGGGGCTGCAAAGTGAGCACTTAACCTGCTGAGCCATCCCAGCTTCCCCAAAATAATCAAAATGATGAAAAACAAGGACTTAGAACCAAGATTACTCTACCCAGCAAAGCTATCATGTAGAATCAAAGGAGCAATAAAGAGCTTCCTAGGCAAGAAAAAGCTAAAGAAGTTTATCACCACCAAACCAGTATTACAAGGAACCCTACAGGCACTTCTTGAAGACCAAGAAAAGATAAATATGAACAATAAAATGGCAATAACTATATACCTATCAATAACTACTTTAAATGTATATGGATTAAATACTCCAATCAAAAGATAGGGTGGCTGAATGAATAAGAAAACAAGACCTTTACACATGTTGCTGCCTATAAGAGACTTGCATCAGATTGAAACACACACACTAAAAGTAAAAGGATGGAAAAAAGATATTTCATGAAAATGGAAATGAAATAAAAACTGGGGTAGGAATACTTATACCAGACAAAATAGACTTTAAAACAAAGGCTATAACAAAAGACAAAAAAGGACCCAGTAGTCACACTCCGGGTATTTATCTAAGGAAACCCAAAACACTACTTTAAGGAGATGTGGGCATCCTTATGTTCACTGCAGCATTGTTTACAATGGCCCAGATGTGAAGGCAGCCTGGGTGTTTGCTGATAGAAGAATGAATAAAGAGGAGGTGGTACATATATACAGTGGAATACTGCTCAGCTATGGAAGGGAATGGGTTCTTGCCATCTGTGGCAGCATGGATGGACCTGGAGGGTATTGTGCTGAGTGGAGTATGTCAGACAGAGAAAGACAGATGCACTGTGATTTCATTTATATGTGGAGTCTAAAGAACAAAATAAGCAAACCAAACATAAATAATCTAATTGGTAGAGAACATTATGACGGTTGCCAAATGGGAGGGGGGTTGAGGCAATGGGTGAAAAAGGGCTAGGGATTAAGAAGCATAAATTGGTTGTTACAAAGTAGTCATGGGAATGCAGGGTACAGAATAAGGAATAGTGTCAATAATATTGCAAGAACTATGTATGGAGTCAGATGGGTACTACGTTATCAGGGTGATAGATGGGATGGGGACTGAGGGACAAGGTGAAAAAGGTAAAGGGATTAAGTACAGACTGGTAGTTATAAGATAGTCATGGGACGTAAAGTACAGCATAGGGAATATAGTCAATAATGTGGTAATAACTATGCATAGTGCACAGTAGGTATTAGTCAGGAGGACCACTTCTTAAATTATGAGTATTAAATGTCTAACCACTATGCTGTACAACTGAAATATAAAATAATACTGAATGTCAACTGTAATTGAAAAAATTTAAAAAGGAGAAAAAGGTGAAGGGTAATAAGAGGTCCAAATTTCCTGGTATATGAGTAAAACAAGCATCATAGGGATATAATATACAGCATAGGAAATATAGTCAATGATATTGTGGTAAGAGTTGTACAGTGTCGATGGTTCCTGGACTTATCATGGTGATCACTTCTTATGATGATCATTCATCATATAAATGATGAATGACTATGGTGTATCCCTGAAACTAATATAATCATGTATGTTAGCTTTATTTTAATAAATATCTTTTAAAAAATTAAATGAGTCTTGGTGCAATAATAAAATCACTGGGTGACTTATAGCCTTAGACTTAATGGTGTGTAGAAGCCTGACACTGAAGAGGGCAACTAGCCTCTTGGAACTAACTAACATATGAAGTTGGTCATTCTGGCATCTATATCACACACACTGCTTTCTGCAATTCTAACTGGTTATCAGGGACTGTGATGATTCTCAAAGCAGCAACAAGTTCAAACAGAATGGACTCGTTTTAAATAGGGCTCATTTAACCATAAGCTATGTAGGAGAGCTACCAATAGTGTCTCCGGGCACCTGCATGTCCTATGGCTATGGGTAGTGGTTTTCAAAATGCCAATTCCTTAGCACCATTAAGACGCTTTTACAAATTAATATTAAGAAATGATCAATTCCTTCTCCTCCAGTTCTAACTTCCCCACAGACTGGACCCACAATTCTTAACTATCCACCTAACACCAATAATTACTCACTTTTGCCAATAGCTACTTACAAAGCCGCATTAAATTAACCTTGCTCCAAATATTAAAAACAATTAGTTCTAAAATATTGTTTACCTTCCCTTCAATAATCCGATAAACTAAAGAATTCATGTCTTTTGCATTGAAAGCATGCTTCAGGGTGGCCATTTCATAAACACAGCATCCAAGAGCCCAAACGTCAGACTAGAAAAGAAAAATAGTAAAAATGGCTGAATGTCAGAATGCCGCCTTATTTACATTTTTCCTCTTTAAATAGAAAATACATTTTCTTTAAACCAATTCACAGAGAATTCTTTGACTTAACTATTCTGATGGGCTTTGAAATTATGAATTCTGTCTTAGAGACAAGGTGAGCTGGTGTACATAGCCCTATCCTACCTTATAGCTGTAGGGTTTGTTTGAAAACAATTCAGGGCTCATATAGTAGGGTGTGCCAATGAGGGTGCTAGCCATATCACAGTGGTGCTCTAACACTCGGGCAATTCCTAGGTCACCCACTTTGATGATGTTTGTTCTTGTTAAGAAGACGTTTTGAGTTTTCAGATCTCGGTGAAGGATGTGTTTTTCATGTAAATACTGAAAAGAGAAATAAAATTTCATTAGGGTGAATATACTTAGCTACTTATTTATTCCTGACTTCTTATATACCATCAATTGCAAGAGACTTAGGTACCTATATATCAAAATACTATTATTTTATAATCCTCTAAATAAGAAGTATAATTTACAGATTTCCAAAGTAAAAAGATTAAGGTCCATGCATTAATTTTTCTAGTATCATTCACAATTGTTCCATGGTATCTTGACCATTATGCCATTTATCATTATATGCATCCAGTTAAAAAACATGCTAACAAACTCCCATTGAAGGTAGAAAAACAACATATACAAGGTCAGATGCACCTTCTTCCTCTTGGATTCATAAAATCTTCAGCTTAATATTTTCAACTATAACAAGATCATATTTATTTAGACGGCGTCTCGTATCTTAGAATTTAAACAAGGTCAATTAATTCTGGACAAAGCTGCCTAGTTCCAGAGTGGTATTTCATAAACAGTCTCACTTTTGAATATGTGTGTATCAAAACACAAGCATGTTTGATATTTCCACTTACTCTGACACAGGGTTAAAGCCCAAATCCCCACAGTTTAGGCATATTAATGAGCCCAACCACTTTCAGAATGACACAGCTAACCAGCTAATAACAATCATGGTTATTCTTTGCTCTTTATCAACTCAGGGCACTTTAAAATGGACTTTGCTATATTAAATGAATAGAGCCTTGGCTTCTCCAATTAGACATGAAATTCATGTCTACTTCAGTATGGATATCACTCATTCAGAAACAATCCAACACTACAACATGAGTAACTGAGTCCACTTCACAAATGGATTTTTTAAAAAGTACATTTTTTATATGTATGCGTTTGGGGAAGAACTTTCCTAAAATACACCTGTCATTCCCCTGTCCCCCTTGGAGTGCGTGGGATGCTGTGAGTCTGGACCGTACCTGCAGAGCCATGGCGATCTGAACAAACCACTCCACTACCTGACTCTCAGGCAGAAGCTGCCCTTTCTGCTCCTTGAGCTTCCGGTAAAGATCACCGCCTTCGCAGAAGCCCATGACAATGTACAGCAGACCATCCCCTCCCTCCCATGACTCCTTGTAGGTGACAATGTTGGGGTGCTTCAGCTGAGACAACAGCTGGGCTTCCTGTTCAGCAGCTCGCCGCTCTCGGCTGGAGGCATTTCGGAGGTTCAGTTTTTTGATGACATACTACAAAGAAAATACGGTATTTATAACGTGCAAATAAACATACAGTTTTATAGGTTCAGAAGTATTTAAGGGTTCTCCTGAATGTCCTCAAAACCAATCTTCTGGTGCCTGTCCAATAACCTAGTCATTTGTTATTCACAAAGCACAAAATAGGAAAAAACATTTGCTATCACTCACAGTACTTTTTATGTTTAACCTATAGCAGGGTGGGGGTCACAAAAAATTTCTGCAGATAGAATGGCTCAATGGGTTGCATTAGATACTCAAAGGGATCCATAACCCAACAAGGTTAAAGATCACTGATCCTAAACATAAAATTATTCACACACACACAAAACCAACATTTTTAACACCTAATACATTGCCCTCAATCAATTGAAAGGCATACTGTTATTCAAGAAACACACACATAAATGTGCTTTGTAAAATGTAAACAACTGCTCAAATGTGAGAGAGGCTATTATTGTTAGAACCTCATCCTCAACTCAAAAAAAAAAAAAAATTCCAATGACCATCCCTCCTCCTTTGACTAATGAATAAATCTCTTTATCTGAGCTTTTGTTCCAGTTAGAGCAACCAGTGCTTGAGATAAGGCAAAGTAGGAGAGAGGGTCTCATACTTAGGGGGACCTCTCCCCTAAGCTTGTCTGAGGGCAGTCATGCTGTCTTGGTGGAATTAATAGTATTTCTTTTCAGTTTCAAAATTGTCTCAATTGGTACAATATGGTCACCCTATTTATATACCACATTAAAGAATTGGCTTGTTATCCTGAGGGTAATGGCATAAAGTGCTTTCAGCATAGAACTAATAACATTAGATAAAAGTTTAGACCAATCACTAAAAGTGCAATAAAAGTGATGGATTGGAGAAGAGCAAGTCACGTGACGGGACAGACCAGTGGCAGGCCTTGACAATAGTTTACCTAGAAATAAAGATGTCCTGGATTGGGGTGGTAGCAGTGGAGATGGAAAAGGCCTGTTGGCTCCTCAGAGGACAGATGAATGGGGGTGGGGAGTAGAGGGGAGCCGAGAACGACTCCCAGGTGTCCAGCTTGAGCAACTGGCTCATTGGTGGTGCTACTCACTGAAATGGGGATCATGAGAGGTTTGGCAGGAAGGTGATGAGTTGAGTTTTAAGTGAGTCCAAGTCATTCAAGGAGTAATACTTGCCAGGCCCTATGGTAGGTCCTTGTAATGCATGATCTCAAGGAACTGTCGAGGGTGGGGGAAAGTGTATAGATCAAGCACATCGATTAATACCACGCAGGAGAACTACAGGGTGTTTGTTCGGGGTACATATTACAGGAAGGCATGGCCTGGTCTTGGTGGTCCGGGGGTCTAACCTTTGGATGGTGCCCTGGAAACACCCCTGCGTGCCGCCCGCCCCCTGAAGGGCCCCAACTCCGCGGACCTGCCTGCCGTCCCGCCGGTGCCTCACGAGCGTCACCTCCCCGTAGCTGCCCCTGCCCACGACCCGCAGGTAGCAGTAGGCGGCCAGGGGCATTTTCCCGGCGCGGGCCCACAGTCGGGATGCAGCGGCGGCGACGGCGGAGGGCAGGTCAGCAGGCTACCGCGGGAGGCCCCGCTCATGCCCAACAGGCTGCGGTGCCCACGGCTGCTACGGCAGCCGGGCCCGGGCGCGAACGCGAAGGTCGAGCCCACAGCGACACCGCTGCCATAGCGATCCCAGCCAGCGCGGCCTCGCGCATGCTCCGACGGCCTGGGAGGCCCCAAGCAGCCGAGGAACCCGGCGGCCAGCGCCTCCCCGCCGGGCCCTGCGCGCATGCTCCGACGGCCTGGGAGGCCCCAAGCAGCCGAGGAACCCGGCGGCCAGCGCCTCCCCGCCGGGCCCTGCGCGCATGCTCCGACGGCCTGGGAGGCCCCAAGCAGCCGAGGAAACGGGGGCCAGAGCGTCCCCGCCCGGCCCTGCGCGCATGCTCCGACGGCCTGGGAGGCCCCAA
>PVKE010012218.1:0-38722 GCA_004027555.1 Craseonycteris thonglongyai
GTGAGAACTGAACTGGGAGCACTCCCCAGTTCAGCATGTGGGTCCACATGGGCCAGGGCCAGGATTCGATCCTCAGTCCCCGGGGCTGCAAAGTGAGCACTTAACCCACTGAGCCATTCGGCTTCCCCTCTTTTTTTTTTCTGAATACAGTTAATCTTCAAAGACAGTGCTTCTTCTAGTACTTAGTATTAAAAAAAAACAAAAAAACAGAACAAGTATAAATGTAAAGAATTTCAGAAAATTATACACATACACTGCTGAAGAACAGCAAAGATAGTAAAATCTTTAGCTTTTAAAATTAAAGTCATATTATTGATTATTCTCAGTGCACATAGATTCTTCTTCAAAGATGGTTTGCCTCTTTGTTATTTCTGCAATGTTTTTCTCTTCATGTTTTAATGAAACACACATGTATAATTTAAATCTAATATCACTTAGAGTTCAACTTTTGTGACAGTTGATTAATTTTCAAAATAATAAAATCGGTGAGACTAAAGTAGCACTTGAAATTAATATTTAAAAACTCTGGATCTTAAACCCCCTCCCCCCCACCTTAAATTACACTTGCTTGTGGATAGAAATAGGCTTTTAGTAAATTGTCTTCTTAGTAAGATAATGCCAAGAATAATATTGGTCGTAAGAATTCCATTTGAGATGGTTTGGTGTATTTCAGTACAAAGTGTGCCTGGAGATTATCTGTACAAATTTCACATACCCATATGCATACACATAGGAACAAACTCATACAAATCCAGAAATACTCTTGGTAAGCTACTAAAGCGTGTTATCTCTAAAGAATATGACTTGAAATAATACCATCTTGCCTTTTAACTCAGAATAAAAACAATTTAAATGGGAGAAAGGGGGAAGGATGGTTTACTGTTAAAGAAAAATAAACCCCTTAAACATTGGCATCTATATAAAATTGCTTCTTTAAACTTCAAAATAAATTACTGATTTTTGCTTTTAAGTCCATATTATTGAATTTCTTCTTAGTTCTTTCTTCACCATGAAAAAATACACTTTCCATGTACGTTCAGTCTGTTTAATATGGGAAATAATAAGCATAAAAATGAATTTCAGTAGGTAGTCGTACTGTGTGTGGCGGGATGTTTTCCTGTATATGTTTACCAAATGGATTAGGTTATGATTAATCTATGCAATAAAATAAAATTGAACTAGCTGATGTTGAAAACTTTCCCCAAACTTGGAAGGTTTATTTATTTTCTGTGATCCCTTAGGATTTGTATTGACTCTCCTCACGGGGCTCATTCATTATAGCCATTTGGGGAATAAATGCAGATTTTCACACAATTGCTTGCTGCCAAACCAAAATGAATGGCCTTGTGTTGTACCATATTGGACAAATGTGCCCAGTTCTGCAAACAGAGGATCTAATTACATTCCCCATTGTCTCTGCAGTGAAGGTTTGATTTCAAGAGCTTAAAGATTGTCTCTCAAAGCCACAGACCTTTGCTGCTTCTTTTAGTTGATAATTTGCTCCCAACAAAAACGGGCATAAAAACCAAAACAAACACAAATAGCTTAGCTAATTGTCAGGAATGGTGGTGCTTAAAAGTTAGATGGTTTAGACAGACAATTCACACTGGTGATTAAAATGTGGTTTTGAGAAACTAATGCTTTAAAATTTTTATCTTGGTCTCACTGTTTTTCAGGAATCAAGGATAATTTAGAATTGACTGACCTTTCAAAAAATACGGTCAGAATTAAGCATTGTATAAAAATCTATTTCTCGTGGTTATGGTGTAGTTACCCAATTATAGATTTAATGTTGAAGGTCTTGACCATTTGACCATGACCTCGATTGCTCATGATGTGTGATTTGTACCTTTACTGAGATTCAAGTTCAAATTTCACACCTTACAAAGCAACAGGGATAATTGCTTAATTAAAGAATCCTAACTATCCATTAAATATTCAACCTCAACTAAGCTCTCATTTTTTCTGCTCTTCATCTCACACTCAGTAATTTTTATTATGCCTCAGTTTCTTTATCTGTAAATGGGGTTAATAATTGTGCCTACCTCAGGATTGTTACAGGAATGATTACATAAGATACTCTATATACAGCCATAAACAGAATGCCTGACACAGAATCATTGTTCGCTGTTAATGTCATCGTACCTTAATTTGGTGTTTAGTGGGTAAGGCACTAGGTAATCGTGGCAAACTGATTTTTTTTTTAATTGAACCATATATGTCTATTATTAAATATAATTGTCTGAGATGTTTTTAAAGAGCCTTGGGAGTACTATTCTGCCAAAGATTTGTTTCCATTGTCAGTAGTCTTAACTTCAGAGGTAGACTGTTAATCCACAGGGAACTGTTTTCTTCCCATGTACCAGAGCTTGCAATGACTGATCTATTTTCATGTTTATATATTTTATATGTTCATTTTCATCTATTTTAGACTGTGTGCATGCATGCATGCATGCATGTGTGCATGTGTGTGCGCACACACACACGCACACACACACAGCTTTTTTGTTTGGCTATCACAAAGTGTGAGCCATAACTTCTTTCTTATGCTTGAAATTTACATTGTAATTTAAATGTCAGTCAAAATTGCTCTCTCGAAAACACAGGTGACATAATCCTAATTAATGGAATGTGAATTCTGTTTATAACATAAGAAAGCAGAGCAGGGAAATGAAATAATTTAGCTCAGGGTGCCACATAAACTTGTTGAACAATGAAAGGAATGTCCTATTAGAAAGCAAAAATTCTGGATTCTGGACTGTTTGATGTTGGACAAATAATCACATCTCTTTAAGCCTCAGTTCCCAATCTATGGTTGCTTTCAACTCTAATATGATATAATTGTAGTCCACACTTTTTCCTTAGGGAAGAATAAAGCTTTATATTCAGTCACTTCAAAGTAATTTTTTACTATTCATAAACAAAGCAAACATTGAATGGTCATATGCATTTTTTTTATATATAAAATCTCTTGAGTTCAATAAAAATTCTATAAGAAAACTTGCTAAGACTTATTTTGTATTTTATATTATTAAAAAGCTGTTTTTCAAAATTACATGTTAAAAACTCAAACATATTAAAGAAATATGAAATGCTCTGTATATTTAACTTTTGTCATAATCTTAAACTTTATTGTGTTTATGAATGCCAGCTTATGAATTCATAACTCTCACAGTTAGAGAGTCTTCATAAATAAAACAACCCACTTAGGTCTGTGTGTTTCAAATAGCAAGACAGCACACTACCAACAGATGGATGCATTTTAAATTAGTCAGTCCACAGCTCTCTGTTGGTTAGAAAAATTTCTTGCAGATTGTAATAAAAATTATTGGGTGCAAAAATAAGGACTGAGAATCACAAGTTTCCTAAAAGAATTATACATTTCAATACTTTGATAACCTATTCAAATTTTATATGGTGATAAATTAAACTAAATTATTGATGGAAAAACAAGTCAAACAAAATACTTTGCGGTTATTGTAAATCTGAGTGTGAACAAAATGGCAATCAGTATCTACTTGCACTTATGTTTACTGATTTTAACTAAGTAAGCCAGTATGATCCAATTCAATTCAAGACTGTTTTTGAAATATTGTAAGAAAAAATTCTACAATGTTGTGCTATAATTTTAATTTGCATTATTCTGACAAATAACTTTTTAAAAAAGATACTGGTTTGTTTTGAAAAAATTGCTGTAAAAGTAAAAAGATAATACTTATCAAAAGAAGCCAGATGCAAAATTGTGAAAGGTTTTCAGAGATTATATTGAGTGGTCCCAATTTTAAATGACTGTCTTTTTCTAAAAGGAGAAAAAAATAATCTATCAGATTATCTCTTCATATGCACGGAATGGAGGGAAAGGAGAAATGAAATAATTATTTCCATAATTCAGGCACTTAAAACTTTCTTTAGAAATATCCAAATGATTGATATGATAATTTTGAGTGAATTAGACAAATTACTCTTTCACAGTTTGCTTTCTCATTATATGAGTAGATACAATCTAAGTGTGAATGTAGTATTTATAAATGCAGAACACCAAACTCAGCTTACAGTACTTTTTAAGACCCATTCAATTCTATATAATCACTTACCTTTTGGTAACATGGATAGTAACAATTTATCATTCTCTTCTTCAATAGCACCTGTTCAGAACTTTTTTTCTGGGACCTTATATCATTGTTGGCTGGATTTTTTCCAGACAGCCCTCATGTGCATATATGAAGCATGCATAGATAACAATGCAAACATTGAGCTTCGAATTAAATAAATAACGAGTTTAACAATATTTTATTCATCCTTTTTATAAAATATGTTATTGGAAAGGTAGGATATGCTTCTGCAGAAGCTACCCAAAACAAAAAAAGATTAGTCTCCTAACTAGAAATTAATGGATTGTTTCTATAGAAAATCAGATGACAATTTGTATAAATTTTTCATTTTAAATGAGTACCGGTACATCTTCATAAGTTGAAAAATACGGCATAGAAAAGAAAACATAATATAGAAGAGAAAAATTAGTATTCAAAGCCTCCAAATGATCTATTAATAAACCCAGGTTTAGAAACCAAAAGAGCCTGTGGAATCTATCTCACCATTTTGATGAAAATTTTATATATATATATTTATGCAAAACTAGGTGCACTTTTTGATTTCAGAAAACAAATAAGGAACAGATTTGTTGATCATGTCTGAGGAAAGATACTTTAATATTAACAATAAAAGAGAGAAGGCAGAAGACCTATTTAAGTCTTCCTTCTTTTTTACTGTGACGATGAGAAAGGCTTTCAAATTGTGGAAGGAAAGAAGGTGGAAAATGTAAGCAGTCAGCAATCAGGCCCAGTGTTAGATGCCAGACTATGGTGGTATACAAGGCAGATACAATTTCCCCAGGATGGGGGGAAATGAAGAGGAAACAGAGTGCAACTCTAAATAACTATAAATATCTTAGAGTTTAACTCTTTCCCAGGAAAATAAAATAACTTACTGCTATGATTGTGAAATCATGGTTGACTGTCTTAAAGACATCCTGAGGACAAATGGGTTGTGGAAAACCTGGCAAGGTTTTCCTTGCCAGGAACATATGGCATCCTGTTACTTGAAAAGTAAAAAAGTTAACCTACAGAAATTATAAACCATTAAGACTAATAAGGATCTCTGGCAAAATGTCCTAAGGTAAGGTGACCAGACATCTCGCTTTTGGCGGGACAGTCCCGATTTTTAACAATTAGTCCCATGGCATTTTAAAAGAGTCCCGATTTTTGGAAAGAATGTATGACAAGCTAGGGAATGGTGGGAGATAGAGCAAATTTTTAATCAAGAACCCCCTCCCCCCGGGTCAATGGTGTCCTGCTTTACCAATGTTAAAATCTGGTCACCTTATCCTAAGGATCTTCACAGATTATTAAAAACATCACTTGGAAATACGTACAGGGGATCACTAGGCATCAGAATTGTTTCGCCAAATTTAAGTCATACTTCAGTACCTAAAAAATTTCTGACACATAGTACACACATGATAAATACTTGTCTAAAGCTTTTTTTATTTTTATTTTTTCTGGTAATAGTTAGACCATGGAGTATCATGAATTTAGAAAGACAGTTGACAATGTCTCTCATACCTTAATGGATAAGTTGGGTCTGCCTAGTTCAATGCACTTGTCAGTGACTAAGATGACATGAAAAAGGAGTCAACAGTGCCTTTGGCTAGTACATGGCTGAGAAGGATAGCTAACTTACTGAGCAAGAACCAGTCATAAATTTGGGGGGGGGGGTTACACTGATACAGTAGAATAAAGTCCCAAAGTGAAATTTTATTGAGAAAAACATTAAGTCTTGAGTTTTGATTTTAAAAAGATTAATTATGTAAGTCTATGACAGGTTTATATATATATTTTTTAAAAATCTGTTAGGTTTAGTGGATAAAAAGATCCAGTGTGTCAACCAGGGGCTATCAGAGTTAAACAAAAGCAGTCTTAGGCTAAATAAATCAGACTCTAGTGTTCAGATGCAGGGATGGAATAGTACCCCCATCTTCTCCCCAAGTGTGCATCACATCTAGAATCAGATGACCTTTTCTGGATGCCACATTTTTATAGGGACATTGACAAATGGCCAACATCCGGAAAAGGACGAGGATAGCTGAGCCTCAAGGCCATGATTTATGAGAATTGTTGAGGGGAGTGGGTAATGTTTAACAAAGAGAAGTTCAGTGTAGCAGACCATGACAGCTGCCTTCAAGTATGGGGAGGGCTCTTGTGTGCAAAAGCGACACCCTTAGTCTATTTTGTTCCAAGGGTGGAACTCAGATCAGCGGGTAGCTTTTATAAAGGAGTGGATGTCTTGTCAATGTCAGGAAAAAAAAATCTTTCTTAGGCGTTGAGTTGTTCTCTATCTGCTGTTCTATGAAGTGGTGGCCCCAAGGAGAGGCTCAAGCAAAACCTAGCAAAAACATCTTATTAGCCATGCTTGAAGAGGAAATTCCTGCCTCGAAGGGAAAATTGAATTCTTTAACCTCTAAGAATTGTTAAGAAATGAAGGCTAACGTGAGCAAATTGCTAGACAATCCAGAAAGAATTAGGTGTAGAATTTCCTCATGGGATGACATCCCCAATACCTTCTATAAGGATGAAGAAGGCAGCACTGATTGGAGGGGAGATTTAGAAGAGGATCCATCACCTAGGAAAAGGCTGCCCATAGAAATATAACCTGGAACATACATAGGAACCACATATTTAATTTTAAATGCTTTAGTAGCCAAAATTGAAAACAAAAAGAGCTAGGATAAAGCAACGTCAATAATACATTTTATTTAATTCCACGTATCTGAAATATCACCATTTAATGTATATTCAAAAATTAAGAAAATGTTTGAGATAATTTGTACTCTTCGTTTTCATACAAAGTCTTTGAAGACCTTTGTGTGTGTTATGATTAAGACTTACATCTCAGTTGCTACTAACATGGTCTCAAGGGCTCCATAGCCCCCATGTGGCTAGAGGCTACTGTGTTGGACAGAAAAGACTAAAGTTCCCAGCGTGGCTAGTTAAAATAGAAGGAGTTATTAGTAAAACCAGGCAGAACTGTACAGGCTACCAGCAAATTCCAGAGACACAGCCAGAATAAAGAGGGTGAAGCTGCGGAGTGATTTCATTCTGGCAACCAAAAAGTGGTAAGAGCCAGGAATACAGGTGGAGTTTGAACAAACAGCCCAGAATCCATTTGAGGCTGAACTGCACCTGCCCCACTCCTGGTTGCTCCGGTAACCGGACTCCCCTCCCCACCCCGCCATGCTAATGACATTATAATGAGAACATCCACATGCAAATGAATTTAGCAGTAATTACAGGCAGATCCTCACTTGTCTACTAGCTCCACTTCAGGGGGTGGGGGTTGACAAAGGACTTTTGGAGGGTTTGATACTGTACGGAAAAGATCTCAAAAGGAATGGATTTGAGTTATGGGTTAAAATGGTTGTCATGAGCCCGTACATGGGGCAGTAAAGTCGCTTAGTTACATAACGGTGTTGTCCCATCTGTACGACTTCCCCAGATTTCATTATCACTCAGACGGGGAGGGACCACCCAGGGGACAGAGGGCAAAGAACAGGGCAACAAGCAACTCTGCAAAGAAGGCACAGTTTTAGGGAAAAATGGTGGCCCCACCCCCACCCCTCCCCCAGCAATACCAAAAGAAATTAGAAATTGCTCCACCTCCTAACTCACCCAAAGGGAGCTACAGTGAAAAACATCAAAACTCTAAGAAAAGATGTAAAACACAATAAAAAAGCCTGTCCTTTATTCTTGGGTCTGGTTTGCTCTTAATTGCTTTTTAGCGTTTGCCCAAGTAGATGAGAGCCACATATTAATTATTAGTGAGCAAGCTGAATACTGAACTTCAGAAACCCGATAACCCGGGCAACAAGGAAATCTTTGCTGTGGGAATGATGAGTGAGCCGAGGTCTTTGCATTTTGTACAAATTTTAAGTTTCCAGAATCTTTTAGAGCCTTTCAAAGGAGGAGAAATATAGAGAGAGAGAGTCTGGTAATGATATTTTTAGAAAACACTCAGTAACTGATCAGACAATTAGTGCTTCACTTTGGCTACCACACCACTAGACACGAGAACATTACTAACACTATACATCAGTAACGACCTTCAAACGAGAGTTTATAAAGAAAACAATATAGCACTCTTTGCTTTTGGAATAATAGTGAGTATTATAGTGCTTACTATATGCTGGGGACTTTTTTACACAGTAACCTTATGAAGTCATCAGTATCATTAGCCCATTTTACAGAGGGGGAAATAAAATAACCTCTCTAAGCTACTAAGTGGCAGAGACAAGAACTGATTCCAATTAGCTGGGCCTCAGAGTCCTCAAATGTCTAGGATAGAAATCCTTTTTTTTTTTTTTAAAGATTTATTTTTATTGTTTTTGACAGAGAGAGAGACAGAGACAGAGAGAAGGGGGAGGGCCCAGAACAGTCTCCATAGTTGCACATCATTGGTTTTTTCATATATTTTCACTCCACAGTGGGCAGGGCTGCATAGGGCAGGAACTGGGCCAGGGTTTCACCCTGGTGAGAACCGAACTGGGGCACTCCCCAGTTCAGCATATGGGTCCACACGGGGCCCGGGTCAGGATTCGACTCTCAGTCCCCGGGGCTGCAAAGTGAGCGCTTAACCCACTGAGCCGTTCCGGCTTCCCCAGGATAAAAATCTTTAAAAAATTAAACCAACACTTGTCAGTGGTTAACTAATGAGCCATTTTGCTCTCTAATAGGCCTACTAAGATAGTGGAATTAATTATTGGTTATTATATTTAGAACAAAAAATGGAAAAACATGTAAGCCAATTTGGCTGGAATGGAAGGTTTGTATTGCACATAAGAGTTAGTTGATGGTAAGAGCCCTCTATCAAGGAATCCTAAAACAGGGAGATTCCAGAAAGGTGTCATTGAAAATTTCTGATGTGAGGAAAACAGTGTTTGTGGAAATTTAATTTAAAAGTAAAGTGTAAGGACAGGAGGGAAAAGAGACTGGAGCTATTGAGACCAGTGAAACACTATTTTTTTTTTTTTATTCAAGTGCATGCATGCAATGATGGTGGTGGCAGGAATGAAGAAAAAGATCAGTGACAGGAAATTTCCAAGGAAAAAACCCAAGTAAAACTCTGGATATTGAATAGAGTAGAAAACATGAAGAAAGCAGAAGAGAAGGATAACAACTCAGGATTAAATCCAGGACTTTTGGCCAAAATGACGAGGTGACAGAAATGGGAAAATTTCAATGACCATTAGGTCAGGCCGAGTTTCAGCTTGGACACTACGGGTGTGTGTGTATTTGGGCCCGATCATCTTTGTTGTGAAGGCTGCCCTGTGCATTAAGGGATGTTCCACAGAGCCCCTCCCTGTGTGACAAGAACATAGCTGAATGTCCCCAGGGGTAGGGTGGGGGGCAGCAGCAAAATCACCCCCAATTAAAAAAGGTGTAGGAAAATAAAATGTAACTTTAATAGACTTTCAGGAAATTGTGGAATAATTGGTTGAAAGTATCAGGAGGTCAGAGAAGTGCAGGATTTAAATTCCAGAGCGAGATGAGAGCTCATTGTGAAGATTTTGTGTTATCTTGCGAAGAACCAATAGCAGATAAAGTGTCTGATGTGAGGAATTAGAAAAAAAAAAAAAAAAAGCTCTAGAGTAAACAAAACTCAAAAGAAGGAATACCACCAATGAAGAAAACAGAGGCTGTATCTGAAGGTGAGAAGGAAGCCACGTCAGTAACAGGATCATCCCCACGGAGGGGAAGGCCTGCGATTCCATGAGTGACCAGCTGCCAGTGTGAAAGCAACTGCTGGTTAGAATGATGATTATGCCGTGCTGGTCCTGGAAAAGAAATTACATTAAAATAGTGTGTGTGTCTGTGTGTGTGTCTGTGTGTGTGCGTGTGTGCGCGCGCGTGTGTGTGTTGGGAGGAGGTTCACGGGGGTGGTGTAGAAAATGAGGTTTCACAAAGTTAAGGATTGAGTAGATGATGAAGAAGAGATGGCAATGAGTCTCGATTATTCTTTGAAGAACTTCGGTAATGACACCTACAGGAGGACCAGGGTGCCTTAGAATATGGCAAGGTTCATGGGAGAACGTTTCTTTTTAGGATATAAGGTTATAGAGAAACATTTCAGGTAGGCAGGACGGAGCCATGGAGAGATGAGGGTGAGGCCAGGGTATTAGAGAAAGACCAAGGACCCTGGTTTGCTCCTTTAAACAAGAAGGCAGAACTTCTAGAATGAGCATCACCCTATCAATACCTCATCCTAGAAATTTCCAAGAGCAAGATGTAAAATGAATGGGAAATGAAGATGCAAATTTACTTCTTGGTGACAGTGAGAATCCGGATCCAAAAGTCTTTGTAATGAAAGGAGGCATTTCACTATATGCCTTTTGTACTTTTTGATGTTTGTCTCATGTAAATGTATATTAACTTTGGTGAAAAAAAAAAAAAAGAAACAATTTTGTGTAAGCAAAGGCAGGAGCTGGAAAATAAAATATGATTTTTTGTCTTCTCTCAAAAAAACTGCACATTTTTTAAAACATGTCATCTGTGGGTGTGGGGCTACATGAAATTGGTCGCCAGACAATTGTCTGAGTCAGTTTTTTGGATGGTGAAGCCAGACGACCATGTTCATAAGTAAGTGCAGCTGGGTATCTTAGACAATTGGTAAGAAAACTAGATTTTTAAGTTTTTGGAATCACCCAGATCTTTTTCATTTGTCCCAAGTATGATCTCAGGTCTCCTAGAAGGAAGAATTTTCAACAACTAAAATCTCTCACTATGAAATTTACTTTCATTTTATTAATTTTTCTATCTATCTATATGCATTTAGCACTAACTAGTATTAAAGGTACTACTCTCTACATATAAAAATTACAGTTGTTTTGAATTTATTATGTTATTCTAGAATTACACATATTCACTGAAACTTAAAATAGTGTACCTGCTATTCTCTCTGATCATGACAATGTGCCCATTCATTGTTAGAGTTGCTTACCATCAGAAAATCTAATGCATCCATTTTGGCAAACATAAACATTATCTAAAATTCAGAAAAAAATATTTCAATATTAAACACAACTTGCTGAACTTGGTTTCATTTAATGGATTCTATGGGCTTTTATTTCTTGAGTCTTGGAATAATACCTTGAAGGTTTCAGAAATTTTAATCATGGAGCTTTATTATATTTTATCTATAATCTTCTTTCACACTCCCTTTTCAATGCTTGATAGAAAAGTACTTATTGAAAATGATTTACTGAAAAAGATTATTTGTGCAATGCATACTAAAATTCTCTGTATAAAACAGTTAATTTGAATGAAATATTCTATATTACAACTGACATTACACGATCATAATTACACACATGCAACACCTTCCCGGTGTTCTTTTATCTATTTCCAAAGGAACACATGTTCCATGTATTCAAATATCCACACATATATTTTGAGTGTGAACTTCTTTTTTTTTTTATTGTTTTTGACAGAGAGAGAGAGAGAGAGAGAGAGAGAGAGAGAGAACTGGGGGCACTCCCCAGTTCAGCACATGGGTCCACACGGGCCGGGGCCGGGATTCGATCCTGGGTCCCTGGTGCTGCAAAGTGAGTGCTTAACCCACCGAGCCATCCCGGCTTCCCTAGTGTGAACTTCTAATGGAGGAGAGAAACAATAAAACAAATGAGCAAGTCACACAATGTGATAAATGATAAAGTTTGTCACGATTGAAAGTGAAAAAGCATTACTGCTACAGAAACAAGATGTTAGAGGAGGCCACTCAGATGGGGTAGCATAAGCATATATGTTCTCTGGCATGTCCTCAGCATTTACATATGTAATGTATAAATTACATGTATGCTGAGTTAAAGCAAACCTTTACACATCAAAGGCAGAAAGTCAGTTTCCAAGTGCCTGACCTAAAATGAACAGATATTCTCTGATAGATGACTGGATAAAGATGTTGTGGTACATTTACACAATGGAATACCACTCGGCAATAAGAAAAGATGAAATTCAGCAATTTGTGACAACATGGATGGACCTTGAAAACATCTTATTAAGTGAAATAAGTCAGAATGAAAGAACCAAGAAACATATGACCTCACTTACAGGTGGAATATAAAACTGAAAGGAACAAAGACTCATGGACACAGTCAATAGTTTAGTGGTTACCTGAGGGTAAGGGGGAGGTGGGTGGGAGAGATGGGTGGGAGGGAGTAGGGAGGAGGAATCAAACACACAGTGATGGAAAGTGAGCTGATTCTGGGTGGTGAGCATGTAGTGCCATGTATAGGCAATGTAATGTGGAATTGTACACCTGGAAACAATGTAATTGATATCAATTAATGTCACCCCAATAAATACAACACACACAAAAAATGAACAGATACTTAAAAATACTAATTAATTTATTTTAGCATAATCTCTTACTCTCATTTAATGTTTATTAAAATTATGGTTTAATTCTAACAAGAAAACATTATTTATAAGAAATATAGGGAAAGCCGGGACGGCTCAGCGGGTTGAGTGCTCGCTTTGAAGCCCCGAGGACCGAGGATCGAATCCCGGCTCCGGCCCAGGCGGACCCACATGCTGAACTGGGGTGTGCTTCCTGAATGCGGTAAGGCCCCAGTTGAGTTAAAAAAAAAAAACTAATAATAACAAAGTTTAAACAAATAAATAATTAATTAAAACCTAAGTTAGATACGTTATCTTCACTGCATCTTAAATACCATCAATTTGTTCTTAATAATTACTAATAATTACATGTTTGATTTTGTTTTGTGACCTCTCTCGACTTAGATTTTGGTCCGCTGTTTATAAATTAAGACTAAACGTGAATTTTCTATTGAACTGAATAAGAACTCATCATTTCCACCAGGCCATCTCTACCATTTATATACATGAATAAATAAAAAATATTTTATTGCATCAATGTTAAAATAAAAGTTGTTTCAGAATGAAATAGAGTACTGAAATGGTTCTAACTTCTGGACCTCAAACAAAAGAATATATTGAGGAATTGTTACAATTGCTTGACCAGAATATAAATTTCCTCTTTTTGAATGAGTGGTTAAGATTCATAAAATGTCAGGAGAAACAAGAATATTAAGATCTAACAAGTCATTAATATAAACAGATGAAAAACATATTGGAGTAGAGATAAAAACAGTGCATGAAGCCTAGATTACATGGAATTTTCTAGCTAAATAGAAGTTCCAGCTTTAGAATGTACTTGGTATTTTTTTTTTTATTGTTTTTGACAGAAAGAGAAAGAGAGAGAGAGAGATACAGAGACAGAGAGAGAGAGAACTGAACTGGGGGCACTCCCCAGTTCAGCACATGGGTCCGCACAGGCCGGGGCTGGGATTTGATCCTGGATCCCCAGCGCTGCAAAGTGAGCGCTTAACCCACTAAGCCATCCCAGCTTCCCCATGTACTTGGTATTTTGGTAGTGTTGCTTGAAAACACTGCAACTTACTCCATCAGCCAGAGTCCCACTTACCTGACACTCCCATGAGTTATTGCTCTGGAAAAGTGTCGCTTATGTGGAGATTTTATGGATCCTATGAGTTAATAACACATACATGTAGATACCCTGCGAGTGGACTATTTACACTGTGGCTCACACAAGCCTAAAATATGACGTGTTGACACAATTTTTAGTATATTAACCTGGAAAAACATTCTGAACAAGGGTAGGAATTTCGGGCTACTAATATCCTCAATCCAAGTGATAGAAGTTAACTGTTTTGCTTTACATTTCTTTGCTGTGGTCCACACCAATAATGTCCAACTTCGTTGTTGTTTTTATCACTTGTAGAGTGTCTTCAGTTTTTCTCATACCATCTTTGAAAATATGAAAAACAAAACATTTAAAACCAAATGATTAGCCGTGAAGCAAATACTATGGGTTCAGCATCACACAGCAAGTTCTGTGATGACCAGCTTGAAGAGTTTGTAATTTCATTGGGAAGATGAGATAAAAGCAAGTACTATACAGAAATTAAAGAAAGAGAAAATAATACAAATTCAATTATAACTCATTCAAATGTTAAATGTGTGTGTGAGCGCATGCAAGTGTGTGTGTGTCTACATGCCACATGGTACTTTAATATTAAACAAACAGCACTTGGGTATAAGTGACAGGTTGCTATCACACAGTGATATGAAAATACAGCTTATATATTTTACTTGCTCATCTTAACCTCATCTGAATTTTAAATTTTGAGATAATTAGTTAAAACTAAGACCTGAAAAAACAACAACAAAACAAAACAAAAAAACCTGAAAGACGTGAATGGAAGCCTCTGCCTCATCTCCGTGTGTCTGAGCAGCTGTCCCCACGAGAGCTTTGAGTGGCCATATGTCCGCGTCTGGCCACATGGTTCTGACCCTCTTGGAACACTGTGGCTGTGCTAACCAAATTTATGAGGCCCAGCAACATCTGGTGGCGTTGGCATCCTTGTTCAGCTCCGACTGTCACTCCCTGTCACAGGATGAATGTGTCCTGAGTGCCTGTTGGGGTGTGTGACAAGAAAGCCCACATTAGCACAGGTCAGGGCGGGGGTGGGCAGAGGCATTCTTGGGCCTCCCCAGGCACTGTAGCAAGTGGGCAACAAAGGGGAGGTGGCAGGATGCACAAAAGTGCTGATGCCAGAAGGCCTGACACGCTGCAGGTGGTACGTGACATCTCGTGGCTTTTGGCTGTTGTTGGGTGTGATGTATGTCACCGTCATGATGGATGACTTTCAGATCGTTCCCATTATATCATATCTGTAAGAAAGTCCCTTCTCCTCAAATGCCTTTTTGTTCTCCCACCCCTGAGCTGCAGATGGCATCTACCCACGCATTCCCATTGTGCGAAGCCCACAGAGAACGTCACCATTCTTCTGGGGATCCTGCTCGTGGTTGAATTGCTAGCATTCAATTAAGACTTGAAATTATGGCTTTGGGCAGCTTTAACCTCCTTTAACACAGACTAATGGTAGTCTGTGGCCATTTAGGAATTTGCAGAGGTGCCACAGCTCGATTTCATTAAAACCTGACAGGGTAGAATCAATGGATACAATAAAGGCGATTGTGTTTTCTGTCCACCTCAGAATTAAATGACTCTTCAGAAAGACAAGAAATGTTTTTTGTGAATAAAGCCATTTGTATACATACGTGTATTCTTAAAAATGTGAGCTGATCTCTCAATTGCAAGATTCTGCCTAACAACATTCATATAGGTATAGGGGTTAAAGCTGCAGGGGTTGATAGCAGGCCAAAGAAATCGATTTTCTTCCCCACTCTCTCTTTAGCTCAAGGACATAGATTTTACATGTCTGAATTAAGCAGCAAATCTTTTCTCCCCCTTAGGAAAATCTGCAATGATGAGTAATATGGAAAGGAGCAGAGTGATTATACACACCCTCTGCCGTTCCTTTCTTAGGATTTTCCCAAGCATTATATAGAAGAGAATATAAACTGTAATTCTGGGTAAGTCAGTGAATGGGCGTATTTCTGAATTATAGAAAAAAAAGATCAAAAATGTCACGTGGGTGTTTCCAGTCTCAATGTTCTCGTATCTTCCCGATATGGGCTATGTGGGGGTGTGTTGAACCACTCAAATGGAACACTCCGAACTGATGTTTAAATATTTGTGGGTTGAAGTAACATTAGTTATAGAAGGTGAAATCTGCACAGATCCCTGGAAGTTTCAGATTTATTTTAAATAATCAGTCTCAGACTCTAGGTTATGGGTAAATGGTTCTTGGAGGGTATGATAAAGGTGCATGCCTTGATGGTTATCAATGGAATTTCAGAATTCCCAGGAAGGGCCCTTTGTGTACACAGATAAAACATTAAATGACTCTCGAACATGTCAGTATCAGGAGGAAAACTCAGTTAAAAGGGGAGATAAGATAGCAATCAAAATAGAAGAGTTAATGAAAAAGCAACAGGAATTTGGTCAAATGCCCGAGTAAAAGGAGGAAAGAGGTCATGGATGTATTAGTATTGACAGAGAAGGCTAATGGTTTTTGAAAGCTGCCCTAGTGAAATGATCATTCTTATCTCCACTGAGGATGATAAGGGGAAACAATAATACCTCACACTTATTAAGAACTTACTATGTGCCAGATACTCTCTATAGATCACACAACCTTTTGATTTTGATTAAGCTCCCCAATCTGTTAGTAATTTAATACGGTCTCTTCTGTGGTCACCCATGTATGTACACTCTTCTATGAGTGTCCAAATCATATGACTCCTTTGGAGCTGTTTGAAAATACATATTTCTAGGACTCTCCTACAGAGAACTTAGTTGGGCTAAGAGGCTCAGTACATTTTGGAAAACACTGACTTTAGGAAAAATAAAAAGATTCCTAGATTTTTTTTTCATTTTTTAAGATAATATTAATATTTTCATCTGCAGAAGGAAGCCTAGCAAAAATTTACACTTTACCTACCTGTTAGGCAGTGGACATCAAGAACATATCTTTACATGATTCTATGAAAACATCAGATTATAAAATGTTACTACAGGAATGTTGCCTAAACTTCAAGGGTAACTTGATAATGGATAAACGGAACTTCCAGGTAAAAGTCTGGCTTGATCTGTTTTAATCAGAATCCTTAGCAATAAATGACTTGTAACGAGTTCATTGCATGTTACTAAGTGACCTCATGGCTTACTGTCCAGTGCAGTGGACCCTGTCACAGTGTGTGGGTCCAGGTGGGTTTCTAAGATCATAATAGTGTCTATTGTGTGTCTATTGCATGTCTCACTGAACCACAAAACACCTAAATGAGGATGTTGCATCTGAATCAGATGCCACATTAACCCACACAGGGAAGCTTGGTATCTTACCCATCAACTCCAAATTGTCCAGAATTCTGATTTGAACAGGCAGAAGTCTATGAGTCAAAATTACTAAAAAAGAGAATATGCTCATGATTTATTATTATTTTGGAAATTCCTACCATAGCAAGTCCCTTATTCAAAACATGTCTTTGAGTTTTCTGAGAAAATCCCCAGAAGTCTACTTTTGGATTATAGGAGATAATAGGGCACAAAGGTGACTAAAAATCACTTCCCTTTTGTAAAGGCCATAATTTGTAAAAGTCAAATAATTTCCAAACTAAAAATGTTATCTATAGTATACCTGGCTTTCCAGAAGAACCCACACAAAGAGAAACGTAGAAGTGCTGTCTGCCAAGCCACTTCTGGGCACCAGACCCTAATCACGAGAGAGACGCAAAAGTGAAACCACAGCGTGGAGAATTACTTTGTCCCAACAAAAGGTTTGGGCTTAAGCCCAGCTCTTAAATTACGAATCCAAAAATCAAAATCAAGCCGAATACTTATAACTTAACATTTTTAATACACAGATGGATCCAAGGCATCATAAGCATTATTGCTGTAAGTGGATGATGAATAGGTGATTGCTATCTAAGAAAAGCTGAGATTTGGTTATCCTTAAAGGAAACAGAAACTTTATCAAGAAATTAGAGAGTAAGTGAAGGGAAAGTGAAGAGGATGTCTACTGAGGATCTCTCAACTTTGGCACGATTGACATTTTGGGTGGATTAATCCTTTCATGGGGACAGGCTGTCCCGCGCTTCTCAGGATATTGAGCAGCATCCTTGGTGCCTACTTACTAGATATCAGCAGCAGCGCTCATGCCCTTGGGACAACAAAGATGTCTCCAAACATTGCCATGTGTCCCCTGGTGGTGAGGGAGTATTAACTCTCCTTAAAAGCCCCTACTCTAATGGGAGTGCCACTCAAAGGAATGCTATTTCATTTTCCCAGATCATCTTACTGGCTTGCCAAGAAATTGGTCCCCAAAGCATTTGTGGTTAGAGGTAGTACAACACTGTTTCTTTTGGCTATGGGACAGTGTCTTTTTTTTTTTTTTTTTAATTCTGACATTTCTAAAGTCCCTAAAAGTGGAGTCAGCAGGGACCTCCAAGGCAGCCCAACTGTAGCAATGTTGACATGAAAGGGTGGAATGGGAAAAGAGCATTTCCCTTAGACACACTTGATGCTGCAGGAAGAGAACTGACTTCTTCACTAGTCCACTCATTCTTCCAAAAAAATAGTGTGGGGATATTTGCTACTGGGAAGTGACTTCCCATCTCTGGACGAGTTTTTGCCATTTTCACCTTACTTTGGGCTACGGATACATAAGCCCCAGTGCCTTTTCAATTGTCTAAACAATAAAATAAATCTTTTTAAAATTTATTTATTTTATTATTTGACAGAAGGTGTGTGTGAGAGAGAGAGAGAGAGAGAGAGAGAGAAGGGGGGGGGGCAGAGCAGTCTCCACAGTTGTATATCGTTAGTTGTGACATGGTTTCATTTCACCCAGGTGGATGTGGGGCCATGTGGGGTGGGAACCAAACTGGGGGCCTCCTGCATGGGAGGCAAGAACCTTCACCACAGTTCAGCATATGGGTTTGCACGGACAGGGGCTGGGAATCAAACCCCGGACCTCACAGTTGCAAGGCAAGCACTTGTCCTATCCCAGCATCCCCTAAAACAAATCTTCAAAAAAGAAATCCCATGTCCTTGAATAATGCTTTGTTTCATGCTGGTGAAGGTTGCATTTGCTTTCAGGTGAAGTGAGCCCAGGAAATTAGCTTATTAAACGTGTAAAGACCTTGAACAAAAAGGTCAGAACAAAAGTCAGATAATATTCAGAGATCTAGAATGATATGAAAACACTGCTCTTCATTATAACACTACAATATAAGAAACAGTCTTGGGAAAGCCGGGATGGCTCAGTGGGTTAAGCGCTCGCTTTGAAGCCCCGAGGACTGAGAATCGAATCCTGGCTCTGGCCCAGGCGGACCCACATGCTGAACTGGGGTGTGCTTCCCGAATGCAGTGAGGCCTCCAGTTCAGTTAAAAAAAAAAAAATTAAAAAAAAAATTAAAGAAACAGTCTTAACATGAATTTAGAGGTATGTATTTAGGACACTTGCACCATACAAATAGATTATCTCACAGTAGTATTATATTTCTAAAAAAGTACTGAACATTATTATATCTGTATTCCTAGGGTAAAAAAGTATGTATATGTTCATGTTAAGACTAAATATCATTAGGCAATGCATTGTTTCCTTTTTTTTTTTTTTGCTTCCAAGAATCAAGTCCAGAAAATTTGCCCTTGGGGTTAACACATCTGATCAAACTTTACCTTGGATCATACATCTGTCTGCCCCCTCAAAGGCTAAATAGAATCACAGATTATTAATTTGTCATTTCTCCTCTTTCTGCAGGTATGAGCTTCCATTTCTGATAACCACCTGCTCACAAGTGGTCTCCCTTCCAATCTGTTCCATGCTCCCTCTCCATCTCTCTCTTACACCCCGTGACTGCAAAGTGATAGAAAAGAGTTAGGGTCATTGACTTGAATGAGATGAAAGTTCTATAAGGTCAGAGACATTTTTAAAAAGACTGAATTACTTAAATTAAGTGCATGCAGAGAGACACTTTGAAAGAACAGTGTCTAATAATCTCAAGAACTTTCCCCCAAGAAATCAGCGATTGTTATTTAGTGTAGAGCCCTACTTAATATTCACTTCAATCAATGTCCCATCTCTAATGATTGCTTCTGAGTGGCATCCACCCAGGGCTCCAGTGATAAATATTTAATAAAAAAAAAACAAAACTCCTCCTACTTTTTTTTCTTTTTCTCATATGCATTAAATTAATTACTTCATTTTAACAAGCCAAGCTGCTCTCTGAAATGCTAAAACCTCAATATTTCACACTCTTGAAAACTCTCTCTATACTTGATTTATAGTGAAACGTGTTTAAAGATTGGAGTTTTGGGTGTGGATTTCGTCAGGAAAATAAAAAAGCATAAACACACTTAGCTCACAAAACAGGTTTCTGACATGCTTCCCTCCTTCAGATTCAGTGAATATTGCCCCGCATTTGGTTATGTCAATGGGATAACCGAGACATTTTGCTTACTGGAAAGGGGGAAAATAAAGACATTTTGCTTGCTTGGTGGAGGGTTTGATTTCAGAGACTATTTTCTTTTTCTTTCTTTCTTTTTTTTTTTTTTTTGTTCCTTTTCTTCTTTTTCTCTTTTGGGGAGAATTCTCTATGTGCTGAAGACATTTTGTTCTGGTGAGCTCTGCACTTCTTATTCATGGCAATTACGCTCACATCTTTGATCTTGGATGAGATCTCTTGTGCATATTTTGTTCTATTTATGTCTTTGATCTGGTTTCTTGTGAGGTTTTTTTTTTTTTTTATGGTTGTGTTTTCACTCAAAAGACATTCAGCCTACAATATTTAAGAGGGGCAAAGAGGTAAAATTTAGGTTTATCCAGATGACATTGTCTCTTTAAGCATATGGGTAAATTAGACTGCCTTAGTGCCTCTCAGTTTCTTCTTCCAACATCCCAATATCTTGTGTTTTTTAGCTGTCATAACAGTGAAAAACTAAACAATCAGATGGATCGCAAAATGGTTGATTAAATTCAGCTCAACAGTTTTGCATTCTTGTTATTCCATTTGTCATAAAAGAATCAAATTTGTCCTCCAATGATATAGACAGTGATATAGCTAGGGAGCATTAGTGAAGCACATTCATAGAGCTCCTGCTTATGGATGACTTAAGGAATCTTATTTATTCGTTATTGCCATTATCATTTTATTTAATCTGAATTTATTCCTTGTTTTTGCAGCATATTGTTTACACTTGGATCTCAAGAATTCACCCAGGTAACTTGAAGGTGATATGTATTACTAAGGGGAGATTAGATAATAAGATAACAGCTAGTAGTCACTGTAGTGACTGCAAAGTGCTATGAATAAGGGGGCCGCATGGGACCTAGAAATGTACAAGACAAAAATTGGTCACCATGGCAACATTTGAGCAGTGGGAGACAGGAGCTGAACTGAGCAACACAGAACTGCAGTGGCCTGATTGAAAAGAACTGCATATAATTTAGCTTGACTGACTTGTTATGTAATATGTTTTCTGTATTGTGCAAATGACTATGGAAATGTGAGAATCCAAAACAGTTGATAAATTCAGACTGCAAAAAAACAAAACAAACAAACAAAAATGTATTTTGGGGGGGGCGGGGGGGTTAAGATTAGGAATTCCAATTTGTACCAAGCCAGAGAGGGTTCTTTGTTTCTTGTGATTTTAGACTCTCAGCATTATCACAGGTATTTCCTTATAAAGCCATATCTATAAATAAGTTTCATATTTTGGAGGCCTCTTGATGCAAACACTAAATATTATTTTATAAAAGCAAGTAAAACAAGAATTAAAAGGTACATAAAGGTGGCATAAATATAAGACACTGCTCATTTGAACAGCTCCACTGTGAGCTTCCGCATAGAAAATACAATTCAATAAAGTTTTCTTTTAAATTTACTTCTAGCAAGTTGTTTGGTCTTTGAATGATGTGGCTAATATTGTCTTTGTTTTCCTTTTTCAATTGATTTGTTTGGCATCAAATCATAAACACCTAAGGCACCTCAAAAAACTATATGATCTGGGAACCGAAGACTAAGTGACATTTTTCAGTTTTATATTTGCACAGTAGGATAGTGGACCCCCAAGTGGCACTCCTAACATGTGTGTGGATAAGGACACCCAAAATATAACCTATTAAAGGTCTTTTAAGAACAATAATACTTCAGTCAATAAATCCTTTAAACATTAATTATCTTCCTAAGATTCAGTAATATTGAGCATACAAGCACTTTATAGATCATGTAAAACAGAATTGTGAAGAATCATTACTCAATGGCAATGTCTCTGCTAAGCCGTGCATGTAATAATAATAACATCAATAATAACATTAGTAGTAATTAAAGAAATAATTAGACCTTAAATTTACTGAACATTGTGTATATGTCAGGTGCTAGATGCCTCATTTAATCCTCCCTAAATCTCTGCAAGGTAGAAACAAACTTTTTTATGTTTTGCAGATCAAGGCTAAGAGAGGTAAAGTACTTTTCCCAAAGTTACACAGATAGAAAGTTGTTCTGATTAGAACCTAGGACCATCTGGGTTCAAAGCTTGATTTTCTAAGCATGCTGTCTTTCCACCAGGTATTCATATGACTTCTTTCATTTTTTTTTTTAGGTTTTTTTTTTTCTTTCCTCAATTACATTTGACATACAATAGTATATTGGTTTCAGGTATACAGCACAGGTGTTCAGACATTTATATAACCGACAAAATCCTCATTTCCATATATCTTGTTCCCATCTGACACCATCTATAGTTATTACATTTTTGTCTATTGTATGGCCCATGCTATACTTTACATCCCTGTGACTATGAATTTGTAATTCTTGGTTGCTTTCCTTTTTTCACACCCCACCCCGCTCCCCTCCTATTACCCTCACAAATCTAGTACCCATCTGACACCACACGCAGTCATTACAACAGTATTGATCATATTCCCATGCTATGCTCTACTTATTCATGAGTCTTTTCTTCTCCATTCCTATTCCTAACACTTTTCTCTGCCCAACTCATCTCTTATCAATCAGATGCAACCCTTCCTTGACAAGTCCCAGCTTCCAGTCTGGCACCAGGACACTAGAAACTCACCTTCTTTGCTTTGTCATCTAAAACCCATAAACGTGTCTCTGATAAATTTTCTAATTGTAAAGTTTCTTATTTTTTTTTTATTTCTTTCAGATTACAAAACTTGGATCTGAAACATACTTGATAACCTCCCCCAAGGCAGCCGTCCCCAACAGAAATAGTGTTTCAGAAGATTTTCCCTGATGGATTAAGACTTTGCATAAGAATTTCACATGGAAACAAAGTTAGACATATTTATATCTCCAATGAGGGTCACATTACTTAAAAAGTGGTTATAATGCTTAGTGGTGGTATGTTCGTTTTCTAGGGCTGCTGTAACAATTACCACAGATTGCATGACTTAAACCACAGAAAATAATTTTCTCATAATTCTGGAGACTAGAAGTCCAAGATCCAGGTATGAGTGGAACTGATTTTTCTGAGGCCTCTCTTCTTGTTTTGTGGATGGCCACCATCTCCCTTTGTCTTCGATGGTCTTTCTTCTATATGTGTCTGTGTCCTAATCTGCTTCTTATAAATGCAGTACCGCAGTCAAATGAGATTAGGGCCCACCTTGGTGATTTATTTTTAACTGAATTACCTCTTAAAGACCCTATCTATAAGTATGGTCACATTCTGAGGTATGAGGGACTAGGATTTCAATAAATGAATTTGGAAGGGGACGCAGTTGAGCTTATGACTAGTGTAGAAGGCTGATTAGTTAACCATGGTGGTATAAGTATCTACACAAATGAACCTCAACCAAAGTAAAAGAAGTTTTGAGACAAATTTCTGGTTAGCAGTTTTCGACTGGGTTATTTATTTTTGATGACTTCTAAAGTTTCCAGAGTGTTACATCAGCAAGATGGCCAAATAAGACATTCCTTGCTCACATCTCCCTCTCCCCATCAACAATTCAGCATCTATCCATGGACAAAAGTGATTTTGTGGGGGTGGGTGGATTCAGGTACAAGACTGAAGCCTAGTGTAGCCCAAGGACAAGGACAGCTGTTTCAAGGAACCAAGCCAAACCCAGATGGCTGATGTGCTAACAGTGTCCCTACTATACTCCTACAAAAGGCTCCACACCCATGAGACTTGGCTAGAATCCCATTTGGCCTTTGGTTCTGTCACCAGCACCACACACCAAAGGACATGGGAGAAGTCTCATACACCCCTGAATCTGAAAATAGGCCTCTGCCAATCCCATGCATGGTGGTTAAATGAGTCTACTGTGGTCAAGTTCATATAACTTTAATACTGTAATATAGTGCCATGATAACCACTTTACTCTAGTGGAAAGGTTAGGGACAAAAAGTATTAAAAATAACTAGAGTTAAATTTACAACAGTTTTAAATGAATACACAACAGAAAAGAAGTAAATTGTGACATAAAATATATAAAAGAGGGGAAGTAAAAGGATAGAGGTATTGTATATGATCAAAGTTATCAATATAAAGTAGGCAGCTACATCTATGAGATGTGTTATGTAAGCCTCATAGTAATTACAAAGTAAAAATGTGCAGTAGATACATGGAAGATTAAAAAAAAAGAAAATAAAAGCATACCCTTATGGAAAATGATCAATTAACAAAGGAAAGCAGCAACAAGGAAAGAAAGAAACATGGGCCAGAAAACAGTAAAATGACTTTGTAAGCCCTTACATATTAATAATTACTATAAATATAAATGAATTAAGTTCTCTAATCAAAAGGCATAGAGTAGCTGAATGGGTAAATAAACAAAACCTGGCTACATGCTGTCTACACAATACTCACTTTAGCTTCAAGGGCACACATAGGCTCAAAGTAAAGAAATGGAAAAAAATATTACATGCAGGTGAAAACCAAAAGAGAGCAGGGTATTTATACTTATAGAAGATAAATAAGCTTTACACAAAAGCTGTAACAAAAGATAAAGGCCATTATATAACAACAAAGGGTCAATTCACCAAGAGGATATAACAATTATAAATATATATGCACCTAACATGGGAGCACTCAGAATATATTAAGAAAATACTAATAAATATGAAGGAAAAATTAGAAAATATAATAACAGTAGGGACTATAATACCCCACTTTCACAATGGATAAATCATCCAGGTAGAAAAATCAATAAGAAAACAGATTGAAACTGTACTTTAGACCACATCGACCTAACAGATAATATACAGAACATTTTATCGAATAGTAGAACTCACATTCTTCACATGGAACATTCTCCAGGATAGGTCATATGTTAGATTATAAACCAAGTGTTAACAAATTTAAGATGATTAAAATTGTATCAAGTATCTTTTCTGAGCACAGTAGTATGAAAGTAGAAACCAACAACAGACATAAAATTAAAATTTTTACAATATGTGGAAATTAGACAATATACTTCTGAACAATTAATAAGTCAAAGAAGAAATCATAAGAAAACCAAATATCTTGGGACAAACAAGAACAGAAACACAATATACCAAAACCTATAGGATGCAGCATAAGCAGTTCTAAGAGGAAAGTTCATGTTGATAAATACCTACATTAAGAATATTATCATGGTGGCCAACATGTGGAAATAACCGAAGTGTCCTTGGATAGATGACTAGATAAAGAAGATGGCATCTATCTACACAAACAAATACTACTCCGCCATAGAAAAGATGAAATCCTGCCATTTGTGAAAACGCGGGTGGATCTCGAGACCATCATGCTAAGTGAAATAAGGCAGACAGAACAGGTTGAGAACCATATGATTTCACTCATATGCGGAATATAAAACTGAAAGCAACAAACAAGACAAACAAATAAGCAAAAACTCGTAGACCCACACAACAGTTTAGTCGTTACAACCAGAGGGTCAGGGGTGAGGAGGGGGGGCAGAAAAGGGCAAAGAGGGGTCAAATATATGGAAGGAGACTTGACTCTGAGTGGTGAACACACAATGCAAGTTTATAGAATTCTATGCCTCAAACCCGTATAATTTTATCAATCAATGTCACCCCAATACATTTAATAGAAAATAACTATTAAATATGTAAATGGAAAAATAACTAAATAAATGGGAAAGATGAATATTATTCAGCCACAACAAATAAGAATCTCTGCCACTTGGGACAACAAGAGAGAGACAAATATTATATGATCTTACTTATATCTAAAATCTAAAAAAGCTAAACTCAGAAACAGAAAGTAGAATGGTGGTTACCAAGGCTGAGTGCTAGGGTAACTGAAAAATGTTGCTCGAAGGGTTCAAACTTCCAGTTATAAGATAAATAAGTTCTGGAAATCTAATGTACAACATAGTGATTATGGTTAATAATACTGTGTTATAGACTTGAAAGTTGCTAAGAGAATAAATCTTAAATCTTCTTAACACACACACAAATGCACACACATACAGGACTTATGTGAGGTGATGGAGATGTTAACTAACCCTAGTAGAAATAATTCTGCAATAGATAGGTATATCAAATTATGACAGGTACACCTTAAACTTACACACTGTTATATGTCAATTATATCTCAGTAAAACTGAGGAAAACTTTTTCCAACAGTTGTGGTTTCTCCCTTCCCTTGTGAACTTTCCCATTCTCACGTACTGAGGTGCTTTTGCTGTGTGGGACTGAAGATTTTAATCACCAACAACGGTCCTATGGGGGAGTGAATGCTAGAGCCCATGTGAGCAACAGGAACACACTCCTAACTGCGAGCCTAGCAGTGAGCGTAGAGCTTTCTTTTCACACTGCTCAACCTTCCTAGCTGGTTGGAGGCTTGAGGCTACTTGAGAGGTTTTCTACAGCCACACGAAGAAGATTTAGGGCCGTGGCTGAGAGCTCTTTCTGCTCTGAGTATAGAAATCAGGGCAAAGATGCATAGACTAGGAAAAAAAAAGAAGTCAGGGCAGAAGCTCTGGAATGGGGCGTGTAATATGAGGGGCACCCTGAGACACCAGGACAGATGCAGGGGACATAACTGGGGGCAGGGTCTGGGATGAGGAGGACCTGGGTGAAGAGAACAGATCCTGGTCATGATGGAGAAAATAGGCAGAACGGGGCCCCTTCTTTGCCTTTGTCATTCATTCTCACCTCTCCTGCCTCACTGACAAGTTGGAAAGAGGGGTAGAGAGAGCCTGGAGGGGATATGAGGTCCGGGAAGAAAAGGGAACTGTAAGGTCTGCAGTAGCTAAGGGAAAGAAGTGATGGAGAAGTGGGGGAAACAGAGAGTTTCTGTAGCAAGAAAGCTGGAGCTACTCTCCTCAGCACATGGAAGTGGGAGGTCCCAGGTTCATCGCGGTGGACTCACATCATCTTTGAATCATTTGCACTTTTGTGTTTTGTTTTTCACCAGGAACCACGATAATGTGATCATTTTTTTTCCAACTGAAAAAGAAATAAATGGTATTATAAATAAGAGCTGAATTCATTTAGTTAAATTTAAATTTCTTTAGAAATTACACGATGTGAAGCTTTTGGAAATTCAACATCTTGTATTTAATTCCAGCAAAGCACACACTTGAATGTGGTATATAAATTAAAAGATTATAGAAGTGAATAAATAAGTTTCTTCTGTGCATATTTTTTGCATAGTGAATATTACAACAAAAGAGCATGGAGCCATTGAGATATCCAAGTGTCTGACTTCTCTCCACACACACACATTTGTTGCATTTGCGTCTTTCTGTATGCTTATTGCATATGTTGTCACAATAGCTCTTCCTGTGCATAGAGCCACATTCCCACTACAGCTATTACCTGCATACGGTGATGACATAATTCTAAACAAACAAGTAAGCTGTGGTCCAATTTCTCTTTTGTGTCCTCATTTCTATTGTCTGTCAGCGTCTCCTCACTGAACACTTATGGGAAGAAAGGCACCGTACTAGCAGCGACAAAGATGTACCTGGTCCTAAATGCTCTTTTGCCCTTCAGCGATTTAGGAACTAAGTGGGGTGACAGACATCCCAATTCCCAGGCCGTATGTCAGGGGAGAGAACTGTCGTATGGCTACAGAATGATGATCAGACTGTAGAGGTTCTCTCCTCCGTAGGCACAGAACACTGTGGCCTCTCCAGACTACGTATATTAGACTTGTTGTCTGAAAGACGTGTGCCATCTGGAACCTGGAGGGACGAGCCAAAAGGACCATGTGCGGCACAGTCCCTGTGATTTTCCAGGCAGCTGGGCAGTAGCGCTGCATGCGCTGAAGAAGCCCATTTCACAAGGCTCCTAATGCCTATGAGGTTGGAGATAGAGAAGCACTTCTCTCTAATCGGTGAAGACTTCAGAGAGATGGCGAAAAGAAGCCATGGAATAGGAGACCATGCAGAAGAGAGGGCAGGGAAAGAAGCATATTTTTACAAGTTAGCCACTGTTCGTATATATTTACAATACAGAGTAAAGAGGAGAGGGAGAAGGAGGGAATGGTAGTAGTAAGTCCTTCCCTTGTTCACGTGCTTTGGGTGTAGTTCATTCAGGAAAGACTTATGGAGCACTTAATATATATGAGGGAGTGTCTCACATCCCGGGAAGACAACCATGAAGAAGACAGACAAATATCCTACCCCTGTGGAGTTTATGTTTAAATGGAGGAAGACACAAAGCAAGAAAAATAGAGATATGTTACACATTATCTTAGGAAGTGACAAGTGCTATAGGAAAACAAGAGCAGGCTTAAGAGAATGGGGGGTTATGGGAAAGAATGACATTGTGCAGAAACTTGGAAGAGATGAGGCTGGTAAGCCATGGGAGAAGATACTGGACAGAGCCACAAGAAGTGCGAAGTGCAGAAGTGGCAGCAAGAATAACGTGAGAAGGCCAGTGTGCCCAGAGCAGAAGGGTGACAGCTAGACAGGAAATGGAAGCCAGGCCACGCTGAGACTTCTGGCCCCTCCTGAGGACTTTGGCTTTTACTCTGAGTCAACAGGGTAGCCACTGGTGCCTTTTGAGCAACACAATGTGTTCCTGGAATTTTCGATGAGCCTGAATTTCAGCTACAGTGTTGTGCCAAGTACTGAAGATACAGTCGTGAATGTGAAACTTGTCTTTGCCCTCAAGAAATTCATAGTTTATTGGAGAATTTGGTCACTGGTGCCGCCTAATAAAGCTACATGGTGGCTGGAAGCAAGAATCGCAGAGAAAATATATGGTTGTCAAAATACTTAGATGTGGGCAGTCATATGGTCAAATCCTTTGTGAAGCATTAGAAAGCCCCATCTTCAGGGATCCCCACAACCTCCACCACAGCCTCTGGGAAACAGCTCCCTCCCCCCACTCTTCCCAGGTTGGGGTTCCCCCTCTCTGAAGCCTGAAGTGTCCACAGGTGCATTTAATGTATCTCCCGTCCTAAAACCAAGTGCTTTTGGACGAAGGGAGTGTGGTCTTACCCATATTATGTACCATACCCTAGTGAAAGGAGTTCGCATCCTCTCCTTTGAATAAGGTTTTGAAGGAGGAAAAAAGAGGAGAGTCTGAGATGACTAAACGCTTGAGGTGGGAATGCGGATAGATAAGGAGAGGCAGAGGTTTACTCTTATAAGTGTTGGTGATATCAAGAGTAAACTAATTTTGAGACAGAGTAGCAGGATATGGCCTACGTGATTTGAGTGAAGCTATAGAGTTAAATAGGTATAATGGAGGTAAGTAAACCAAGTAGTGACAAAAACTATGGAGGTCGCTGGCAGAGAAATAGGTGAATTTAGTCAATAGGATGGAAACTAAAGCATTAAAATCGGTATAAAACGTGTGGAGTCAGGATCTCCTACTTGTTATAGTGCTCTCTGAATATTGAGTAAACAAACCATACAGACACATTTATTTCCGTAGGAATGCTCCCGAGTCTCAATTTCTCTCTATCAGCAAGGCCAACATTTTGGCTTCCCTGAGCCATATTCAAAGAAGAAGAATCGTCTTGGCCACACACAAAATACGTTCACACTAACAATAGCTGATGAACTAAAAAAATTTGCAAAAAAGTCTCACCATGTTTTAAGAAAGTTTATGAATTTGTGTTGAGCTGCATTCAAAGCCGTTCTGGGCTGCAGGTTAGAGAAGCTTGCTCTAGATGTTGACTCTCATTGGAATATTCTTTGGAAGTGACTGATATCTTAAGTCAGTATTATTGTCCCACACATTTGCATACCTTTGTTTTTTTTTGAGGGGAGGGAAGACGGGAGGAAGGAAGGAAGAGACAGAGAGAGAGAGAAAAGGAGCTTCCATCTTATTTCTATTTTGTTGTTTACTGTTGTTTGTTAAGGGAGAAAGAATCTAAATATTTTATGCATCCTATTAGGAGTTGGAAAACATTTTTCTGTAAAAAGCTGACAGTAAATATTTTAGGCCATATTTTCTCTGTCATAGCTACTCAGGTCTGCTATTGTAGCACAAAAGCAGCCACAGACAGCATGTAATTGGATGAGTGTGACAGTGTCCCAATAAAACTTTATTTACAAAGATAAGCATTGGGTCAGATTTGAGGCACCAGCCATACATAGTGGCCAATCCCTGCATTATATTTTCATCTTTAAAATTTGTGTCTGTTGAAAAGTCCTTCACTTGCAACTGCTGTTGAGTTGATGTGACTTATTTTGATTCGTATTTTAATTTTTTTTTATTTATTGTTTTTGACAGAGAGAGAGGGAGTGAGAGAGATACAGACAGAGAACTGAACTGGGGGAACTCCCCAGTTCAGCATATGGATCCGCACAGGCCGGGGCCGGGATTCGATCCTCGGTCCCCGGTGCTGCAAAGTGAGCACTTAACCCACTGAGCCATCCCGGCTTCCCCTGATTCATATTTTAAATCGTTTTATACCCAAATCTAATAAATTTAGGCAGAATTTTAAGAAGATAAAATTTTTGTTTCTTTTTTTCCAATTTCTGGTCTTCTGTAGACATGAAGGATGGATACAGACAGTGTTAAAGCTTTGAATTGTCCACTTTCTTTTCTCTGAAGGAAATGAAAGACATAGTTTCTTGTGTCATTTTTATGCTACAATAGTTACATCATAAGTAATTTTCTATTGCAAATGTAATTTTTAAAAGTGAAAATTAATTTTCTATCATATGACTCAAAGTGTCCCAATGTCTTGATATGGTGCTAAGCTAAAACTGTAAAGTTAATGGATTATTATAATCTGCAAGATGCTCTTTTGTTGAAGAAAAAAAACTGGCTCATCTTCCATGGTCTGAAAGGCTGACAGCAACAGCACTACCTAAGCAGCAATTAACAGTAAAAACACCCCATAAAAATGAATTGGTCCCATCCTCTTTGGCAGAGAAAATAGAAATTGCTATCAAAATACTCAAAGGCTCTTTGTTTCATTTTTACTGCTTAGGTAAACAAACTTCTCTGTTTCTAAATCTTGCATCAGAAAAGAAAAAAAGTATTTAAAAAGAGCAACATGTATTGTTTGCCTGGGTGGGAGTGATTAAACTCTTGACAGCATACCAGTGTCCCCCAGCATTGTGATAGCAGCCATTGAAACAGAGCACAGACCTAGAACCAAGGTGGGGGGCGGATTATTGGTAAACTGCACTGTTAAGCCACAGGCTCTCTGCCTCCATTTCACACCAGCATCTGTGGCTGTATTTTAAAGCTCTAGCCCACAAACTTCGATCACGGCAAAGATTCCATATCATATGCATCTGTTGTTCCCACAGAGCAGCATTTGATCAGTTTTCTAGGACTGTGAGACCATTAGCTTTTGTTCCTGAAAACTGACGTTGCATTGTGCCTGCATTTGGTTAATCTCCAAACCATGCTCACCTCTTGTGCAACCTACATTTAGTAAATGGAAACTATGCTGAGTTAGATTCTTCCTTTTTGGCAAAAGAGAGAATGAATGCCTCAGGCAAGCCTCACCAAATAGGCCTTGTGGTCCTTTTAGGCGTTTTCCAGCTTGTCCTAGTTTGCAGAGACAACCCTAATCGAACTTCACCTCCCGATGATGGCAGCTTCAGATGTAGCTGTACCAGCGCCACAGAGACAAGAAGCCTTTAAAAAGAGAGGCATGTAAAATCCAGATTTGAAATTCAATAAGGAATTCAGAGGCAAGGTTCGCTTTCAGGCCAGGTCCTAGCAAAATGAATAGGCCGACTATTACACCAAAAAAAAAAATCTAGAAGGCTACCGAAGGAAGCCCTGCTCACTAATGTCTGAAAATAGCCCCATCTGGAAAGGTATGCCTTTAGACTAAGAAAGCAGAAAAAACTAATTAGACAAGAAGCAACCGTGAACAAACATGTTAGCAGAATCAATAACTGGAACTGATCAGCTCTTTCTTTAATTGTACCAGCTGGACTTCCACGATGTGCTTAGCAGACCATAATTACCAGTTTCCATCCCGTAGCAAAGATCTTTTCTTTTCTTTTCTATCTTTCTTTCACATAAATAGCTTGGCATATGTCATTTAATAAGAATCACAATATTTTTTAAAAAACTGAAAAATGAGTGGAAATTGAGACACCTCTTGTAAGATATTTGATGAACAATTAGAAGGAGGCCCAGTAAGAATGCCAATTGTGCTAATAAGAAGGTAAACTCTCAAGGAAATGTCACAAATTTCTTCATTTAAAGGCCATTGTGTGCTCCGTGTGCACAGTTGCATGATTAAAAGTAGGAAGATTTGCTTTGCTATTTTAGCATGAGTTCCATTGATTGTTCTCATTTCATGCCGCTATGAGTGACTTGAGTTCAAAGCACAGCGTCAGCTGCAACTCGAGGGATCATGCCATACAGTTGTCTGCAACTATTCACGGGAATTAAAACACACTAGTTGTGCAAGTAAAAGGAATAGAAATGTGAAAGGTTTTACTAGTTAATTCAGAGACCAAAAGAAAAAAAAAAAAAAGAAAACTGCTGGCCCAATTGATTTGTACACTTTTCCCCCTCAAGTGACAATGAAACAAAGGTTTGTAAGCATGTAATAGACTAGCAGCACCAGTATTTAAAAGTCCACGTTGAGCTGTGTGTTACTGAAGAACATTTATCGTTTCTGACATGTTGCTGTGGGAAACTGGCCTCTTTAGGGCAGTTGTCACCTGGAAACGTGACATGTCCAAGGAAATATGTACCTAGGGAGTGAAGAGCAAACCAGAAAATCCTGGAAGATGCTAATAAAAGTAAGGGTTTTCTGGTGCATATTCAAAACTGACCTAAGAGGCTTTTTTTCTAGAAGAAAAAAACTTTCCCAGTTTTTTTGAAAAGAACGAAGGAGCCCATCGTAATAATTGCTTTGACATGCAAGGGCTGTCCAGAAAGCATCCAGCCTTGTAATATGAAAAACACAAACATTTATGGATGGATTTTTTTTTCAGACAGCCCTCATATACTCATATACTCCCAGATATAGAGGGCTATTTCATAAATGAATGAATAAATAAATATCATCAAGTGACAAAGGGTCTTAAGTCTATTTTTTTTTCTGAGTTTCACTGTTGCATATGCAGTTGGACAGACTGTAGCTACACTGAAGTTGTTGATACCTAGGTTCGACCAGCCCTGGAGAAATGGTCGTTGTTTCTTCCATGATATTCTGGAAGAGGAGTCCCGGAAGCATCTCCCTTCATTACCAACAATTCAGTTCTATTTAGTTGAATTTGATTCTGTTCAAGTCAACCCAACAAATCTTTATTGTGCAACTACCATGCACCAACCAGAGAGCCACTCAGGCCAGGGGTTTCAGCTCTACTACTGCCACTCCCTCCCTGCCTTTCTGCTTTTCATCAGTCTTTTATTTTTTTTTAAGAATTATTTTATTGATTTTTGACAGAGAGAAACAGAGACAGAGAGAGACAGAGAGAAGGGGGGGGCAGAGCAGTCTCCATAGTTGACAGCATTAGTTTTCCATATAGTTTCACTCCACAGGTGGGCACAGGGCTGTGCAGGGCAGGAACTGGGCCGGGAGCCTCCCACATAGGTCCCGGCAAGAACTGAACTGGGGGCGCACCCCAGTTCAGCATGTGGGTCCGCATGGGCCGGGGCCGCGATTCGATCCTCGGTCCCCAGGGCTTCAAAGCGAGCGCTTAACCCGCTGAGCCATCCCAGCTTCCCCATCATCAGTCTTTATGAAGTGTTTGAAACTCCAGGGTTAGAAGGCCATTCTAAATTATGCATTTATGAAGCCATCTTGAGTAGCGGTCCCTTGGATTATTATATTATATTATATTATTCTATTCTATTCTATTATATTATATTATTATATTCCCAATGAAATAGGAGAACATGAATTCACGTTGTGCTATAACAAAAATTTTAGTTTGAGTAGAAATAAAATAAATACTTAAATGATAATCTAAGTCGAATTCTAAGCAAATTCAACAAATTCTGCTCTTGGCATCTTTGCACATGTAAGTATTCAATGAAAAGAAAAGGTATGTATTCACAAAGCCATCAGAAATGTCTGCCCAGTCCCAGCTCCTGCCTGTCCCCTGCCTAATTAATGACACATAGACTGTGTTCTGTAAGGTCCATGGAGCCCAAGTTGAGGAGTGCTATCTTTTTGCTTTGTATTTTGGGGTTCCCTGTCACATGTCATGGCAGAGAGAGCTGCACTGAGAGCAAAGCTAGCGAGTGAGCAAGTTTCTTTCTAGTTAAGAGATTTTCTGTTATATACTAGCCTCAGAACACAAGCAATTCTAGTTCATGCGAAGGGGGAACAAAATTATTATATATTGTAAAATGTGGTTTACCAATAATCAGAATTGCAAGTGTCCACTGGAAAATGGCAAGAGCCCATAAAATCAGAAGTCTCAAAGCCACCAAAATGCCTTGGCTTGAGTCTTTTTACCCTTCTAAGAAATGTCTATAATACTATATAAGCAAACAGACCCAGATAAAATACATCTGAATAGGATACTTTCACTTTTAATAAATAAAATGTCCATAGAGTCTAAATAACTCCAAGATCAGTAAGGATCAAAGTAGAATTCAGTGCCTAAGTATTTATGGAGCACAGTGCTGGGCTACTGTCCTCCCCAGAAATACAGAGCACACATCTGAAATGTTACTCAGGACAAAAATACTCAGTGGAGACCTGGAGGAACAGATACCATAATTTTCAGTGTATAAGATGCCACCATGTATAAGATGACCCCTACTTTTTTAACCCAACATTATGAAATCAATACATGGGTTACTCCCATGTACAATATGACTCCCAATTTTGGGCCTAACAATGTCAGACAAAAATATCATCTTATACACTGAAAAATATGGTAAGTATTATAGGAATTCCCTGCAAAGAGAGCTCACCATGATGGCTCAGGGTGACTCAAGGTTGCTTCATAGAAACCAGGAGACTTACCTACTGCCCTCTGTGGTGAGCAATGCTGATGGGGAGCTATGAAAGCCACATAGATTAATCCTTAACAGTCTGGGTTCTGGGTCCAGGCTTCCTGAGTATAAATCACAATCCTGACTTTTTCTATTTCCGTGATCCTGGCCAAATTACTTAAGTTTTTTGTGAGTCTGTTTTCTCATCTGTAAAATGGATAATAATAATAGTACTTGTCCTAATAGGGTTGCTGTAAAGATTAAATATCTTAATTTTTCAAGTGCTCAGAACAGTGCCTGGCATCTAAATAAATACTAGGCCAGTGTTAAATGAAACAAATAAGGATCTGAGAGTGGCTGAGCTTTTTTCAGAGCTCTCGTCTAAGCACTCAGCGATGGAAAAGGGGAGCTTTTCTGAGTCTTCAAAACAGATGGACTTGCTTTCTTCCCCTGCTGAGATTGTTGGACTATTTCTAGACACATATGAAAACAGTGAACTAGGGAATGGTCTTGAAACTCATGCTGCTGGCTCAGTGGTTTATGCAAGTGAAATTCATGTAAATAGATCAGAAAGTAAATTCAGAGGAAATGCGGTATTCTGTAAAGCCCCCAGCTCCTTTCAGTGAATCTGGTCCTATGTAGAGTGAACTAAGCACACTGGTCTTTGATAGTAATTGCTTCTTCTGGGGAGATAAATTAGCTCTCCCACAGTCCCAGGGTGTTGCTGAATATGTTACCTTTTCCAATTAGCTCTAAAAGGAGTTGTATTTTTTTGGATTCTGTGATTTAAAATGTTCCGCTCCCTTGTACCAAATGTAATTTGACATCAGTGGAATTAGACTAGCTACCCTCTCTGCCTAAGTTGCTATCACCCAAGTGCTGATTTGCAGTAGCACCCAAAGGAAAAAAAAAGAATATAAACCTGTCATGTACGTGTGCATACTGAGGCTCGGAGGTAAGGCACCTTAGAACCATGTAAGTGTCAACTAAGACAGCTGAGCTCTTCGAAGGCTTGCTTTCTTGAATCAAATTACAGCCCATCCAAACAGAGAAAATTAAATTAGACTGCTTATAAATTAAACCTCTTCCACCTGCAAGACTGTGCTGCCCTAAAGGAAGTGTTGCTCTCAGGCAATAAGCAGCCTCAATGACTTGACAGTTGGATCTACCACAGAATTGACAAAGCCATTCAAAAGGGGCATCCTCTTCTCTCTCCCTAGCTCCTACCTCATTCAGAGAGAATGAACTTGGCACTGGCAGGCTGTCTGGAATTCAGACTGGTGCAGACCAATCCAGGTATCAGATGTTTGGCATGTTTGTCCTTTTAGAGCAAGGTTCACAAGGCTGGTTTTCCATACTTGGTGGAGGTGGGGTGGGCGCACATCATGGTGCATCTTAGGAGCCCCACCCAAAGATTGCCAAGCTCCAAAATGTCTTTCTATCCATCAGGTCTATTCTTGTGAGGATTGTTCTTGTGAGTTAGGTTAGGGGAGGGGTTAGCATATTTTTTTCTCTAAAGGGCAAGGTAGTAAATATTTTCGGTTTTGTAGGGCCATATGTTCCCTGTTGCAGCTATTCAACTATGCCATTGTAGCACATGTAAGTAGTCACAGAAAATGTGTAAATGAATGGTTGTGGCTGCATTCCAATAAAGCTTTATTGACAGAAAGAAGCAACTGGACAGATTGGGCCCTCTTTGTAGATATGGGGGGAGGGAATGGTTACTTACATTAAAAAAAAAGTCAGAGAAGTATTAGATCTCTCTTTTGTAAACCTAGAAGCTAAGAAGACAGTGGAACAATGTGCCCACACTGATACATTCCAAGATTTCTATAACCGGTGAAGACGGCCTTCACCTACGGGGGAAAGAAGAACATTTTCAGATATGTGGCACTTCACCAAGTGAGCCACTGAAGACCTGGGGAATTCATTTGGCCAAATGAAACTTAAAGCAGATCAAGAACTCCAGACGGAGGAGATAATATAAGAAACAATGATAAGTAATGACTTGAAAAATGTAGAGTAAAATTTAGGTAAATTAAAACTTTAGGGGAAGCAGGGATGGCTCAGTGGGTTAAGCGCTCACTTTGCAGCGCCAGGGACCAGGGATCGAATCCCGGCCCCGGCCCATGCAGAACCATATGCTGAACTGGGAGCTCCCCCAGTTCAGTTCTCTCTCTGTCCCTGTCTCTGTATCTTTCTCTCTCTCTCTCTCTGTCAAAAAACAATAAAAATAAATAAATAAATATTTAAACAAAAAAAACAAACAAACAAAAAAAACTTTAAGTGAATAATAATAAATTCTATGTGTTAAATAAGAATTAACTTTTGTAAAAGAGTAGCTATACTTTATGATAAAACTTAATATCTTGGATGAAAAGCAACTATAATCAAGAGTTTGATATTAGCTTATGATTAGCAAAATATATCATGGAATTCTAGATGTCTTTAGATATCATTAAAATCTAAAGTATAGGAATAAAGGCAATTTTGTATGGAGACATCCATGATAAGGGTAGTGCTAAAGGCCAACAGAAAAATGATGGATTATTCAATATAGCACTGGAACAACTGTCTAGCTATCTGAACAAAACTAACAAAGGACTTCTATCCCACATATAAAAATAACTTACAGGAAGATTGAATATCCATGTAAATTGAAAATGTCAGGACAAGGTAGGCAAATATTTGTTAAACATGGAGGTGGAGGGAGCCCTCATAAACAAAGAAAGAAATTCAGTATTTTTTCATTAAAGGATTAATAGGCTTTAATCTATGAAAATATAAAGATTATGTGTAAACAGCATAGATGAAAGACAGAATAAGAAAAAATATTCAGAAAATTTCCCCAGATGACCTTCGAATATAACAAAAAACAGAAGGAAAAGAAACCCCAAAACATTTTAGTAAGTCCTGACAACTCCGCCTCTGTAGCACCATTTAATTCCTACACATAAGTTGAACTTTGATTCAGGGAGGTGATTATACACATAAATGAACAAAATATGCAATAACAAACAGTAACACACACTGCAAATGTAAATGATCCTTTGCTGTTAATTGAGCATAAACAGGGTTCTTATAGAGACAGAATCTATAAAAGAAATAATCTAAAATCCTAAAATTGGATATATAAAGACAATCTCCACCCACACACTTATATACACATTCACACACTCTACCATCCATTAATAAAAAATATTAAAAAAATAATCACAACACATATGAAAAGACTATAAAAAGCTTCCTTTTCACCATTAGAACCAATCTGAAGCATAGTATTAACTGTTTCTATATAAATCCAATTTATAAGAAACAAAAACCAAAATTTAGAAATTATCAAGTATATGTATATTATCTATGTAATTCCTTCAGACATTAATAAAAGGGGAAGTACTGTATTTTTCCATGTATAAGACACCCCCATATATAAGATGACTCCTACTTTTCTAACCCAACATTAAGAAATCAATACATGGGTTATGCCCCTGTATAAGAAGACACTCAATTTTTGCTCTAACAATTTTAGAGAAAAGTATGACCTTATACATGGAAAAATATGGTAAGTAAAATCAGAGAAAACTGAATTTCCATAGAAGTTTAATTTTAAAATAAAGTAGAGGCAATAAATAGCAGATTGGCTAGTATAAAAAACCAATTCAGGGGAAAGCCGGGACGGCTCAGCGGGTTGAGCGCTCGCTTTGAGGCCATGAGGACCGAGGATCGAATCCCGGCTCCGGCCCAGGCAGGACCCACGTGCTGAACTGGGGAGTTCCCACAGTTTGGTTCTCTAACTGTCTCTGTCTCTGTCTCTCTCTCTATCTGTCAAAAAGTAAAATAGAAATAACTATGCA